>BLSH010066339.1:208971-219822 GCA_018402905.1 Glandirana rugosa
CGTGACTGGGTCCTGAAAAATACCTGGTACACGGACGACGGACCTGGGTTACGAAAACCGACATGAGACGGACGACGGACACGATACCTGTCATAAGTACGGACGACGTACCTGCTTGTAAAACGACGACGACTGGTGTAGGGACGGACGATGGACCTGGTTACGAAACTGACACGACGGTTATAGAGATGACCGATAATACCTGGTATAAGGACTCCGACGGACAAAACGACCATACAAATTCCAAACCAAAATACATTCTGCTGAGCAAAGGGTAAGAAAAGATCACCTGCGGTTTTAGTAGTGCAGTGGTCAACAGAGGACAGCATCGGTCCAGGCAGCAGACAGGAACGTAGACAAGCACAGCAAAACAGGCAGCCTCAGGAATATGGTCCATAATAGCCAGTAGAGATATTGGCAGCACAGTCAAAGCATTGGTCCAGGTAGCAGGCAGGGATGTGGTCAGCAGCAGCAAAATGTTCGTCCATGCAGCAGGCATGAATACTGTCCATAGCACAGGCAGCAGGCAGAGTACAGCCAAAAGCATTGGGTCCAGGCAGCAGGCACATGGTCCATAAAAAGTCCTGGGTCAGTGCAGGCAGAGATATTGTCAGTACAGCCAAAGTATCTGTCCAGGCAGCAGGCAGGACCATCAAGCTTAGGGCATCGGTCAAGAAAGAATGGGGGCAGGGGTAGAGGCTTTTCCCACCCAAATCGCTTTGAAGCCTCCGGACACCAGACCCTGTTCTGGGAATTAAAAAACAAACAGAAAACCAATAACTGGTTTTCCCAAATCAGAACATCATTCTGAAGCCCCTGACATATGTGAGACCCCTGTGTAGCAGGTGAAAGATCAGTCCAAGGGGGCAGGCAAAAGCATGGTCAACAGGCCGAGGTCAGTGCAGGTAAAAGGCAGAAATAGACAGTAGGCAGAGGCAGAGGCATAGTCGATACAATCCAGGGTCAGTTCACTTGAAAGGTAGAAATATGGCGGATAAACAATGCAGACGGCAGGCAGAGGCATAGTCCATAAAAAGGCCAGTGTCAGTTCACATGGAAGGCAGGGGTATGGTTAGTCCAGGGAAATAATCAGCACAGGAATTGGAAATTGGGAAATGGCATTTGAAATATTATTGAAATACTAATAATTTACAAGTGTATGATAGCGTTTGAAGCATTGTTCAATACAAAGGCCAGGATTGGAGGGACATTGGGGACAATAGAAACTGGTGTCTTTCCTAATTCCTCTTTTGCTGCACACCCGACATTTTTTTTGGCATCTTCTTCTGGTTGTTGATGGGGGAATATGTTCAGGAAAATGGCGCTCATGCAGTCTGCTGAGACAATCGGTGCGGATTTCTGGGGGGGATCCATGTGGATATATCAGGGCAGTAATGATGTCTTGAATAAAATTTAGGAAGGGGTTGGGTCGTTCTGTTGATTTCCGGTAGGTGACGTAAGCATTGTACATGGCCATGTGAAAAATGTAAACCGCAACTTTTTTGTACCAGAAGAGGGATTTTCTAGTTGGTAGATAGGGCTGCAACATTTGGTCATTTAAATCCACCCCCCCCATGAATTTATTATACTCGTGGATACAATTTGGTTTTTCAACGGGACCCTGTCTTCTTAGAAGTTCCACTGAGGTGTCATTGTGGATTGTGGACATGATGTACACGTCTTTTTTATCCCTCCACTTCATAGCCAATACTTCCTCGTTCCTGAGGCTTGCTGATTCCCCCTTTGCAAACATGTGGTGATTAGAGACTGTGGGAAGCCCTTTCTGTTCTTTCTTGTAGTACCGCAGGCCAAAGTATCCTCCCGATATAGGTGGCGGAATAGGGGCAAACTTGTGTAATAGTTGTCCATGTAAATATGATATCCCTTCTTGAAGAGTGGGTAAGCCAATTCCCAGACAATCTTCCCGCTTATTCCCAGGTACGATGGACAATCAAAGGGCTGGAGATGGGAGTCCTTGCCTTCATATATACGAAAGGCGTGCACATATCCCGTGGAACTTTCACACAGCTTGTTGAGCTTTACTCCATACCTGGCCCTCTTACTGGGGATGTACTGCTTCATACCCAGGCGGCCTGTGAAATGGATCAGGGATTCGTCCACGGAAATATTTTGTTCAGGGATGTAGAGTTCAGCAAAACGTTTAGAGAAGAAATCAATTAGGGGGCGAATTTTAAACAATCTATCAAAGTCGGGATGATTGGGGGGGCACTGCGAGTTATTGCTGAAATGCAGGAACCGCATTATCATGTCATAACGGGACCTATTCATGACAGATGAAAAAAGTGGCATATGGTGGATGGGGTGGGTCAACCAATATGCGTGTAGTTCATTTTTTTTTGTAATCCCCATGTTGAAGGTAAGGCCAAAAAATATTTTAAGCTCCTGCATGGTTAGGGGTCTCCATTCAAAAGGACGGCATAGAAAGAGTTGGGGTTGTTCCGAATGTGTTGTTGGGCATAAAGGTTTGTCTGGTCCATGATGCTTTGCAATAGCTCATTAGGAAAAAATAGGCTAAAAAAATAAATTTCGGAAAAACCTTCCGTGTTGGCCGGCACGCCTGGCTGTGCTGTAAAAGGGGGGATTGTGAGTGGCCCTGTGCTAGAAGGTAGCCACTGTGGATTTGCCAAGGAATTGGGAAGCTGGGTTTGGGCCCTAATTCTTTGATGTGGGATTCCAGTGCTTGTACTGGGCCTCTCTTCTGGTCTAGCGCCATTGGCATTTGCCGATTGGCCATTAGGGTCTCTGGCGCTGCTGGTAGCTGCCTCGTCTTTAAACCGTCTTCTTTTCCGACGGACGACTTCCTCCTCAAATTCAGACGATGACACACTTTCTTCGATGGGCTGGTATTCCACATCAGAACCATAATCGGAACTGTCCCTGGTCGATGAGAGCTCCCCGCTGCTCTCATCGGTCAGGCATAGCATTTCGTATGCTTCTTCTGGAGTGTATAACCTTTTGGACATGGTGGCTGTATGACAGGTTACCTTGGACTGCTCGTCAAGTACTCTTATGGACTGGCAGGTACTCTGATGGACTGGCAGGTAGTCTGATAGACTGGTGGGTACTCCGATGGGCTGGAAGGTACTCTGATGGACTGGCGGGTACACTGATGGACTGGCGGGTACTCTAATGGACAGGCAGGTACTCTGATGGTATGTCAATTACTCTGATGGACTAGCAGGTACTCTGATGGACAGGCAGGTACTCTGATGGTATGTCAAGTACTCTGATGGACTAGCAGGTACTCTGATGGACTGACAGGTACTCTGATGGTATGGCAGGTACTCTGATGGACTGGCAGGTAGTCTGATGGACTGGCGGGTAGTCTGATGGGCTGGCAGGTACTCTGATGGACTGGCGGGTACTCTGATGGACTGGTGGGTACTCTGATGGACTGGCAGGTACTCTGATGGACTGGCAGGTACTCTAATGGAATGGCAGGTGCTCTGATTTGATGATAGGGTACTCTGATGGACTGGCAGGTACTCTGATGGACTGACAGATACTCTGATGGACTGACAGGTACTCTGATGGACTGGCAGGTACTCTGATGGACAGGCAGGTACTCTGATGGTATGTCAAGTACTCTGATGGACTGACAGGTACTCTGATGGACTGGTAGGTACTCTGATGGACTGGTGGGTACTCTGATGGATTGGCGGGTACTCTGATGGACTGGCAGGTACTCTGATGGACTGGCAGGTACTCTGATGGACACGCAGGTACTCTGACGGACTGACGGGTACTCTGATGGACTGACGGATACACTGATGGAATAGCAGGTACTCTGATGGAATAGAAGGTACTCTGATGGAATAGCAGGTACTCTGATGGAATGGCAGGTACTCTGATGGACTGACAGGTACTCCTATGGTATGGCGGGTACTCTGATGGACGGAAAGGTACTCCTATTGTATGGTGGGTATTCAGATGGTATGGCGGGTACTCTGATGGTATGGCGGGTACTCTGATGGTATGGCGGGTACTCTGATGGGATGACGGGTACTCTGATGGGATGACTGGTACTCTGATATGATGATAGGGTACTCTGATGTGATGGTAGGGGACTCTGATGGTCTGACAGGTACTCTGACTGACAGGTACTCTGATGGACTGACAGGTACTCTCCAGGGGGAGTGGGGCAAAATCTGGGCACAATCTGGGCACAGTAATGTTTCCTTGTTGTGTTACTCACAGTTCTGCTCTCTTCTCCTCACACTGGATCGGTGTGTGAGGAGAAGAGCCAGGTAACAGCGCGTTACCTGCGAACTGTTTACATTTATGACCGGCTGTGATTGGACACAGCCGGTCATGTGGTAAAGAGCCATTTAATTGGCTCATTTACCCTGATCGGGAATGGGCTGTGTCCAAGGGACAAGCCTCGTCCCCGATCGCAGCACTGCGCATCCCCGGGGACGCGCACAAGCCGTGGCCATGTGAATCAACAAAGTGGCCGGCTGTGATTGGACACAGCCGGTCACGTGGTAAAGAGCCAAATGTATTGGCTCTTTACCACGATCGGGGGAGACACAACCCCCGGCACAGGAACGATCCGAGATCGCCGATCTGCGGGCCCCTGGGGGCCCGCAGTATCGGCGAGAAGCGGAGGACGTCATATGACATCCACCCGGATCGAGGAACAGTCCCTGCCGACGTCATTTTACTATGACTCGGTAGGGAACTGGTTAAAGGAGAACATTTTTTTTTTTTCAAATTACATTTATTTATTATTTTTTTTATTAGTGCATTTAAGTGTAAACATGAGATCAGAGGTCTTTTTGACCCCAGATCTCATATTTAAGAGGTCCTGGCATGCTTTTTTTCTATTACAAGGAATGTTTACATTCCTTGTAATTGGAATAAAAGTGATCATATTTTTTTAAAAAAGGACAGTGTAAAAATAAAAAATAAAATAAATAAGAAAAAAAAATTTAAAGCGCCCCATCCCGCCGAGCTCGCGTGCAGAAGTGAACGCATACGTAAGTGGTGCCCACACATAGAAACGGGTTTCAAACCACACATGTGAGGTATTGCCGCAATCATTAGAGTGAGAGCAATAATTCTAGCACTAGACCTCCTCTGTAACTCAAAACTGGTAACCTGTAGAAATGTTTAAACATCGCCGATGGACCACGAGCGTGCACAATTTTTAAGCATGACATGTTGGGTATCAATTTACTTGACGTAACATAATCTTTCACAATATGTAAACAAAGTGGTCTAACTTTTCTGTTGTCATATTTTTTAACTGAATAAAGTGATTTTTTTTTAAAAAAGGCGCTTAAAAGTCCGCTGCGCAAATACGGTGTGACATAAAGGGGTTGATTTACTAAAGTTTGAAAGTGCAAAATTTGGTGCTGTTCCACACAGAAACCAATCAGCTTCAAGGTTTTATTGTCGAAGCTTGATTGAACAAGCTGAGGTTAGAAGCTGATTGGCTAGCATGCAAAGCTGCACCAGTTTTTGCACTTTCCAGCTTTAGTAAATCAACCCCAAAGTATTGCAACGACCGCCATTTTATTCTCTAGGGTGTTAGAAAAAAATATATAATGTTTGGGGGCATTAAGTAATTTTCTAGCAAAAAAAGATGATTTTAACTCATAAACACAGAATCTCAAAAAGAGGCTTGGTCCTTAAGCATCATTAAAATCACTGCTCCTTTAGGCTGGGTTCACACCTAATACTGATGAGGCTAACAGCAGGGGTCCGGTGCGTCCTGGTTCAACATTTCAGGTCTGATTCCAGCCCAAATTTTTGGCTGAATTCAGACCTGAAACAGACCAAAAGACTCACAGGGCTCCTGTGCAAATTCGCACTGGAGCCGCACCGGAGATATGTGGACCGGCTCCATAGAGAGCGGATCAGAATCTCCTGCTATTGCAAATTGGGTGCAGAGAATCCATATCCAATTCTCAATGGTGTGAACCCAGCCTTACAAATTAACTTTTTAAAAACAATTTTTTGCATTGATACATGTCCCCTATGGCAGTACCCAGGCTCCCATACCCTTTTTATGGCCAATAACTTGCATATAAGTCTTTAAAATGGGTACTTTTGCTTTTTCAAGTTTGGGTCCCAGAGACTTCAATGGGGTTTGAGTTTCAGGGTCTGAACTTTTGCAATGTTCAAAAGTTCTGGCACAAACCGAACCGGGGGGATGTTCGGCCCAACTCTAGTGTCATTGTCAGTTTTAATTAAAATTCCACATACTTCTCCATTGGTGGTCCATTTATACTTAATCCCACTGCATTGGTGATCAGTGGCAGTGAATTTAAAACTCCTTCATTGGTGGTCAGGGGCAGTGATATTTAACCCCCTTGCCATGGAGGTCTGTGCCAGTGCTATTTAACCTACTTGCATTAGTGGTATGAGGCAGTGATATTTAACTCATCTGCATTAGAGGCCAGTGGTTAAGAGATATTTGACAGAAGTCAAGTCCTTGAAAGTTCTTAGAGCCATATGCTAGGCTAGACCCAGCTGCAGGAAAAATAAGATTTGCACCATGGAGAAACCTCTAGAGTGGAAGCCCTGAGCCTTACACTAGATAAAGTATGCCTTCTGGGTGCAGTGATAGACCTTACAGGAATTAGCCTTCCTAGCTGTTAGCATTTTAAAAAACACAAATTCAGAGATATCCCTGACCCTGACTTACCAGCAATGTTAGTAAAGCATGACCACGAAGTAGGTTAGCAAAACGGACTGTAAGAAACAACATCCTAGTGAATTGACAGAGCCCATGCAGTGTCTAGCAGATGTCTTTCCAGGCTGGCATACGACATCTGACAACGCCTGTCCAGAGCAATGAGGATCAATAGAATTCCCTTTATTTCAATCTAACAAAGCAGACAAGGATAACGTTTCAGAAGAGGAAAAGCATAAACCAGGATGTACTGATCCCATGGAATCAACAGAGTATCCACTGCTCCTAATAGAATGTCCCGGTATTTAGAGAAAAACCTGTCCAGGTTGTCATTGGAGGATTGTAGGGCTTGGACCTCTCATATCTATAAAGGAATTATGAATTTGGCTCTGATTGAAGCTGGATATAAAGTTTACTCCAGATGGTAAATAGTCCCAAAGCATCTATAGGAAATGTACCCTGGAACCTCTTCCTCTTGCTTCTGTAGATGTGGCCAGATGGAAATGGTTCTGCACATATGGTGGACTTGCTCTAAGGTCAGGTGATTCTGGATGTGAGTTCATTCCCTGATAAACTCAGTAACAATTGTAAATATTACCAAGAATGCTTGGGTTATCCTCTTCGAATAACCAGTTGACAACATTCCCAGGCACACTCGAACACTGATTCATTTCATATTTGATAATTAAATGAATAAAAAACAACTATCTCAATAAAAATAATAATAAAAAAACAAGAAAGGTAACCATTGTAGAAGCTAACATCAAAAAACAATAAGTGTGGTTTGCAGTGGGCATAATATGTATATAATAAAGTGCAGTGCTAGCCCCTATCTTTAAACTGGATCTTTAACTTGTGAATGATGGTAGAAACCTTCTCCTCCTAATATCAATACCTTCTGTATATACAGTATCTCACAACACTGAAGAAATTACACTTTGCTACAATGTAAAGTATAGGGTGTACAGCTTGTATAACAGTGTACATTTGCTGTCCCCTCATTATAGCTCAACACACAGCCATTAATGTCTAAACCACTGGCAACAAAAGTGAGTACACCCCTAAGTGAAAATGTCCAAATTGGGCCCAAAGTGTTAATATTTTGTGTGGCCACCATTATTTTCCAGCACTGCCTTAACCCTCTTGGGCATGGAGTTCACCAGAGCTTCACAGGTTGCCACTGTAGTCCTCTTCCACCCCTCCATGACGGCATCAGAGATCTGGTGGATGTTAGAGACCTTGCACTCCTCCACTTTCCGTTTGAGGATGCCCCACAGATGCTCAATAGGGTTTAGGTCTGGAAACATGCTTGGTCAGTCCATCAGCTTTATCCTCAGCTTCCATAGCAAGGAAGTGGTTGTCTTGGAGGTGTGTTTGAGGTTGTCATCAATTTGAAATATTGCCCTGCAGCCCAGTCTCCGAAGGGAGGAGATCATGCTCTGCTTCAGTATGTCACGGTACATGTTGGCATTCATGGCTCCCTCAATGAACTGTAGCTCCCCAGTGCCGGCAGCACTCATGCAGCCCCAGACAGTGACACTTCCACCACCATCATTGACTATATACAAGGCACACTTGTCTTTGTACTCCTCACCTGGTTGCCGCCACACAGGCTTGACACCATCTGAACCAAATAAGTTTATCTTGGACTCATCAGACCACAGGACATGGTTCCAGTAATTCATGTCCTTAGTCTGCTTGTCTTCAGAAAACTGTGAATCTGTGGCTTTCTTGTGAATCTTTAGAAATGGATTCCTTCGAGGACGACAGCCACGCAGACCAATTGGTGCAGTGTGCGGTGTATGGTCTGAGCACTGACAGGCTGACCCTCCCACCCCTTAAACCTCTGCAGCAATGCTGGCAGCACTCATACGTCTAAATCCCAAAGACAACCTCTGCATATGACGCTGAGCACGTGCACTCACCTTCTTTGATGACCATGGCAAGGCCTGTTCTGAGTGGAACCTGTCCTGTTAAACCACTATATGGTCTTGGCCACCATGCTGCAGCTCAGTTTTAGGGTCTTGGCAATCTTCTTATAGCCTAGGCCATCTTTATGTAGAGCAACAATTCTTTTTTTCATATCCTCAGAGATTTCTTTGACATGAGGTGCCATGTTGAACTTCCAGTGACCAGTATGAAAGCGTGAGAGCGATAACACCAAATTTAACACACCTGCTCCCCATTCACACCTAAGACATTGTAACACTAATGAATCACATGCCACCGGGTAGGGAAAATGGCTAATTGGGCCCAATTTGGACATTTTCACTTAGGGGTGTACTCACTTTTGTTACCAGAGTTTTAGACATTAATGGCTGTGTGTTGAGTTATTTTGAGGGGACAGCAAATTTACACTGTTATACAAGCTGTACACTCACTATTTTACGTTGTAGCAAAGTGTCTTTTCTTCAGTGTTGTCACATGAAAATATATCATTAAATATTTACAAAAATGTGAGGGGTGTACTCACTTTTGTGAGATACTGTGTATCTATATTAATCAACTGTGTGAAACAGCAATTTTTGAGTGATGGTGGAAACCCCCCAAGTGGGTAACCATATAAATAAATAATATTTCACTGCTAAATCAGCTTTACATACAACTAAATTAATAAAGCAACATTTATGAAAACATAACTTATGAGTGACAGTGGAAACACCCAAATGTGGATAACCTACTTATCCTCCCTGGTGGTATGATTATTTCAGATTTTTGATGCTGAAAGCGGTACCATTATTTTGCATAGAAATTTGGCGTTTTATATTGTAGGCCTGTAATTCTTAGGAATAACTCACTTAAATCTGTCCAAAGCAGAGTCTAGTAGACATCCTGGGTATGATAAAGTTTGCAACATTAAATCATAAATTATAATATAATAAATAACTATAAATAATTATCAAAAATAATAACATAATAGTAATAAAATGTATTCAATAATGTAATCAAACCAAAAACACTGAAATTTGCTCAGTTGCAGAATTGTCGCTGTCGTCACTTTCAGTGTCTGATGATAAATTTCCCCAAAAATCAGTATCACTCAATTCTGCAAATGATTCTTATTTACTATCACTGTTTTCTAGCTGATGAAAAAACACTTTTGACTTAAAGGGACACTTTTTGGTTGCCATGGACATTCTTAAGTTTCCAGGCAGAAATAATGGCATATATAATATAAAAGTGCATGCAGGGCACTGGACAAAGCACTAGGGACAAATGGAATGTGAAATTATTTGATACAGTAATGTAATCTTTCAGATTACAGTGTACTGTATGTTTGCTGTGTGTTTCACTTTTTGAATTTCCCGCCCTCGTGCGACGCTCGCAGGGAACGGAGCCGTGGCACACAGAGGCATCGGGCAGAGGACAGAGCCCGCAGACACAGCGGGGGACATCGCTGGATCCAGGGGACAAGGTAAGTAACCCAGCCTTGGATACAGCGATGCAATCCCGAGTGTGGCTCTGGGTTACCGCTATTTGCAGTGAAAACATACCCCGAGCCACACTCAGGAATACCGTCAAGCAGGTTAATATATAGACATGTACTACTAGATCATAACTTATACATTTGTCACCAAAACCATAATCGTATTATAATAGTAATACATTTCTATGTGCACAATAATGAATAATAATAGAAACCTCTTATTCCAACTACTGACAACAAACAATAATAAATAAAGTCCTTCTCTTGAATAAACTCCTTCCAAGTGTCCATTTGCTTCTTTAAAAATATATTTTAATCAGTGGCGTCACTTGGGTTGGTGTGGAAAAAATTGGTGTCACCCCCCCCTCCACCAACTATAGTCCCCCTTCCCTCAGAACAGACCTCCCTCAACTAACTACAAACCCCCCTCTCTCAGTATAGGTGTGGTTAAAAAAGGTGTGGTTGGGTTCACTGCGGTGACTAATTTTATATAAAAATTTCTTCGTTTACCTGTGAACCTTCCTCAAATAAGTTCTCTTCCTGAAATAAATAATAACAAACAACAGTCATCAACCTTATTCTCCAAAGATAATAATAAGTAATAACACGTGTATCTTTACATAATGATAATATTATGCTAATACCAAAACCACTGTTTACATATTCAATACTAGATCATCATGTACAGATATATAATTGGACGAACTGCCATAAGGACTCACACCGAGCCCCATACAAAAGTGACGTTTATCGCCATTGGGTC
>BLSH010066357.1:25451-64432 GCA_018402905.1 Glandirana rugosa
CTAAGTTACCATTAAATACATTACAGTACTACCCACAAACTCCCACTGGCTTCCGGCTCAGTAGGGTCCGAAAGGTACAAAACACTTTAACTCGATAGGATAGAAGTAAATTTCGTCAGTATATGAGGTACCGAGAATAGAGTCGGTGTCATCGTTCATCGACTCTAACACACCCCTGAAGAAGACTGAAGGTTTCGGATCCCTAATTGGAAGATCGACGACAGTCGTTCCTGGATACAAATCTGCCTTTGGATCCCTTGCAGTACTTACTGGGCCTTCCATTCGGAAATGTTCCCAAGAGTTCTAAAAATATAGCCACCCATATGCTGACAGCAGCTAGAAGGTTAATCCCTAGGCTTTGGAAGTCAGAAGAAGTCCCCACACAATCTCAGCTACTTGCTACTGTGGCTGAGATAAGAGCCATGGAGTATATGACTGCTTTAAATGAAGATAGGATAGCTCAATTTCACAAAACATGGAAAGCCTGGGATGACTCGGCCTTCGGTCACCCTCAAACACCCATCATGACATTACATAAATTACCATTGAATCCCAGCAGATGACTCAACTAGCAGGTTGTCTAATCTTTGTTTTCTTGTTCGCTTTCCCACCCCCCTCCTTTTTTTTTTTCTCTTGTCCCCCTTGCTTTTGTTATCTTTGGTTTGCCCATATCTTGAAAGTCATTCTAGACTAATCCCTACAAGCTATGCTTCATTATTTATGTTTTACCACTTGATAGTCTCACTTGAGATTCATCTCAGATGCACTCAATCAACCTGGTTATGTATGAGTGCCTGAAAGATACTTAACAAGAAAAAGTAATTTCATGTTGAATTGTCAAACTTATATTTGTTCTTTGTTATCTGATATGCATAACTTGCATAGGATGCTATGTTGAAATAAAATGTTAATAATCAAAAAAATGTCTATCGTTTAATGTGAGAGGCCTCAACCACCCGGCCAAGAGACACTCAATGTGGAGAGAGGACGACTCACACAAAGCCGACATCTTGTGCATACAAGAGACTCACTTCCAAACATCTAAGGTACCCTTCTGCCAAAATAAGAATTACCCCCACATCTTTTTATCCAATACCCAGGACCACAAAAGGGGGGGAGTACTCTTGGCAATCAGGGACTCAGTGTCCTTCCGACTCAAAAATATCCACATAGACGACGGGGGTTGTAATATTATCCTCAGTGCAGACATTAACGAACACCCGTACACAATAGTATCTGCATACGCCCCAAACACCCACCAGCTACGCTTCGTATGCAGACTACTAAGAAAGGTACAAGATACCAAATACGGCAATCTCATAATTTGTGGAGATCTAAACATAATAGCAGATAAGACATTGGACACAACATCACGCACACCACACAGAGCAGCAACCCTGACTCGGCTCCTTCATTCGGAAGAGCTTTTCGATGCATGGAGATGCCTCCATGCAAATTAAGGGGACTATACCTTTTTTTCCCACAGGCACCAACCATACTCCCGCATAGACATGTTCCTCACGGACAAATGGCTGTTGCGAAAAGTATTTGAAGCCAAAATACATGATATCACATGGTCGGATCATGCCGCTATTACAATGTCTTTAAATGTAGGGGATGCCCCCCTCCTCCCCCATCTGGCGCTGCAATAATAAACTGATGCAGGACCCCCAATACACCCACATCATATCCCAATATCTCCAAAACGTCTTCATTGCAAATGAACATTCAGTTGAGAATCCATATTCACTATGGAAATGGCCATACATAAGGGGAATACTTATTGAACAGGGGGCGAGACATAAAAAGCAATACCACGCCAAACTTAACTCCCTCTTAAGGCATATTCATTCCCTAGAGTCAATCAACAAATCAACCCCTGACCCAACTATAACACGACAGCTGTCCCAACTTAGGTTAAATCTAAGAGAACTTTTGACACAGCAATATCACTTAAGACGCCTGAAATTAGCACATTACGCCAACTCCAATAAAACCAGCAAGTATCTTGCCAATAGACTAAAAGCGACCCGCACGAAAACAAGGGTTGCTTACCTCACCCACCCGACTTCACAGCATGAAGTAACTAATCCCCAAGCCATAGCTGATATGTTTGCTGACTTCTACGGCTCGCTTTACAATTTAAGCAATGACACAACGACACCTCAACCATCAGAGAAAGATATACAAGAGTTCCTACAAACATTGCATCTCCCCTCGCTGTCCGATACACAACTAGCAGAGCTAAATGCCCCGTTCACAAGCAAAGAAATTGAAGCCACAATCAATACGCTTCCAGACGGCAAATACCCAGGCCCAGATGGCCTACTTAATGAATACTTTTATATCTACAAGGGACTCCTCTCCCCCTTTTGCAAGTATTCGCCACTGCTGCGACTACTTCTAAACTCCCACCATAAATGCTGAAAGCATATATCGTGACACTTCCTAAACCAGGGAAAGACGCCACAACTCCGGCAAACTTTAGACTGATATCACTACTAAACTCCAACATCAAAATGTACGCAAAAGTGCTAGCAAATGCATTGCCAAATTCTTACCGCCACTTATCGGCACCGAGCAGATGGGTTTTGTGAGGGGGCGGCAGACTTCAGGCGCCACAAGAAGGCTTGTAAATGTTATCCCTTTTGCTGAAAAGACTAGAACGCCTTCTCTGCTTTTCTCGATAGACGCAGTGAAGGTGTTTGATACAGTCCATTGGGGATATATGCATACAAGTGCTCACCAAATTTGGCTTCAAGGGGCCCTGCTTGAAAGCAATACTGGCGTTATATTCTTGCCCCACAGCACAAGTGTACACATCAGGACTTCTGTCTAAACTGTTTAATATATCCAATGGGACTCGACAGGGTTGCCCACTCTCCCCTTCCATCTTCAACTTAATGATAGAACCCCTCGCAGAGAAACTACGCACTCACCCCTTGATCTCTGGTTTCACAATTGCGTCACGCCCCCATACCATCAATCTTTTTGCAGATGACGTCATCCTACTGCTGTTGAATCCAGCAACATATCTCACTAACGCCCACAAAGTCCTAGAGACCTTTAGCAAGATCTCATATTATAAAGTTAACTTCACAAAATCCCTTATCCTAAATTTGGGAGTTCCTAACCACAGCAAAAAGAAACTTGAGCAAACCCTTCCCTACAAATGGACAAACCAGAGTATCTAATATCTAGCAATACTGCTAACTCCTAAATCCAAAGATCTGGTCACCAAAAATTATAAAACCAAAATTTATAAAGAACTAGCAGCTGTGTCCATGAAGGAGTTATCATGGATGGGGAGGCTTGCGGCCTTCAAGATGACCATTCTACCCCAGATTCTGTATATCTTCTGAGTACTCCCCATTCCTACTCCATCTCAGTACCTACAAACCCTGTTGAGTCTCCTATGGAAGTCCATATGGAATGGGCCAGGTGCCCACGCCAAAACCTAACCACACATAGACCTGTGGGAGGTGCGGGACTCACAGACATATGCAACTACTTCTGGGCGGTTAGAATGGATCAACGTAGAGAGTGGTTCCAAGACGCCAATGCGCCATTATGGGTCGAGCTGGAGAGGGAGCTAGCCCCAACCACTGACTTAAAATCGCTCCTTATTGGAGATGCATGGACACACTGGCCCATGAAAGATCTTCCACCTACCATCCAAGTATCCATCCAGGCATGGAGAATATTGGTGAGCCAGGAAGGCAATACTACCCATATTCCTGAGTTGCAACCCACGACTCTGACACTAGCAAACAGAATGCCCATGATATCTGTCAATCAAATTCAAAAGTGTGGTATATCCACATTACAGGATTTTCTCTTCAGCTCTGCCCCCAAGACGGTCAACCAATTAGTTGTAGAGTATAAGACACCAAAAAGCTCACATCTTACCATGGCAAGAATACGGGCATTCCTAAGCAGTCATCCTATTCCAGTCATTACTATCCCCCAACTGGCATGGGACTATTACAGAACCCCCTCACCTAAAATCAAGGGTATCACACTCTTCTACAACATGCTGCAAAGGAAACAAACATTCTGCAAAACCAACACCCATTTGAAGTGGGAAAGAGATCTGCAAAGGTCTTTCTCTGAGGCCCAGTGGTGGATGGCTTTTAAAAGTATATCTAAAGCAACACACATCTCCGGTCATTGGGAAATGATGTTGAAAATCTACAACAGGTGGCAGTATGCACCACACAAACTGGCCATCGTCTACCCCGGGTCATCTCCTGATTGCTGGCACAATTGCGGCCACCACGGGCACCTGCTGCATGTATTCTGGGAATGTCCTAATATAAGAAGCTTCTGGAATCAGGTATTCCAATTGATTTCCACGCTAACTGGATATTTAACCAAACCGGAACCAGAACTAGGAATACTGCATATCGGCATAGAGAAATCCCCCCCTGAATACAGAGCACTGTTCTAGCGGCTTGATCGCTGATACTCCAAAGCTTGAAAGGAGACAAGGCCATCAATTTGTCGGATGTAAAGCAACTAGTCCACAGACACCACACCTTTGAATGTCTTATAGCAATTAACTCACTTTCAGGATCGCTATTTGACAAAAATTGGAGCATATGGACAACCTACACTGGGAGACAAGGTTCTGGTCCTGCCAACGACGATACCTGCGACACCAACATGAGCCTTGACCCACAAGCCAAATCATATTCTAATACATACCTGAGAATGTAATATGCATGATACTGGGAGTCTCCGACCCCCCCCCCCCAACACTACCACGAGATGCTTCTGGACTTTGTATTTCTTTCTTTCCTTTCCTTACTTTATTTACTGCTCCGGAGTACACTATATAATACCCTGTTCTGTTTTGTTCTGCGGACTCACTTAACTACTTTTGTACACTTGGTGGTTTTCCCTCATGCCCCTGCCACAGCTTGATCCCTTACTTGGTGGCGGGGAACATGAGGTAACATCCAGACACGCACGCTTAGTGTAAAACATTATCACTGGTTTGCTTGTTCTTCTGGTTGCCTCTCATCCAAGTCTCGGGAACCTTTACGCTGTTCAATTACATATTATGACCAGATGATAAGTTGCATGACAAATGTGAACCGCATATCTTTGTTATGTGTACTGAAAACGTAATAAAAAACTATTGAACTAAAAAAAAAATAAGTAGGGATGGGCCGAACACCCCCTTGGTTCGGTTCGCACCAGAACTTGCGAACAGGCTAAAAATTTGTGCGAATGCTGTTAAAATCAATGGGACTTGAACATGAAAAATAAAAAGTGCTAATTTTAAAGGCTTATATGCAAGTTATTGCCCTAAAAAGTGCATGGGGACCCGGGTCCTGCCCTATGGGACATGTATTAATGCAACAAAAAGTTTTAAAATCTATTGTTTTTTCAGGAGAAGTGATTTTAATGCTTAAAGTGAAAAAATAAAATTAAATATTCCTTTAAATATCGTGCCTGGGGGCTCTCCTTAGTACGTCTTTAAAAGGGCGCATCTCTGTGATGTTTAGAACAGTGCCACCGCAATATGACATTTGTAAGGGAAAAATTGTCATTTAAAACTGCTCACGGCTGTAATGTATTGCCGGCTCCCAACAATACAGATAAAATCACTGAAAAAGCATTGCGTTGGGCCCCTCCCCCAGTCCATACCAGGCCCTTCAGTTCTGTTATGGATTTTAAGGGGATCCCCGCACCAAAATGAAAAAAAATTGCATAGGGTTCCCCCCAAAGTCCGTACCAGGCCCTTCAGGTTTGGTATGGATTTTAAGGGGAACCCTGCCCTAAATTTTAAAAAATTGCGTAAGGTTCCCCCCAAAGTCTGTACCAGACCCTTCAGGTCTGATATGGATTTTAAGGGGAACCCCGGGCAAAAAAATTGCGTAGGGGTCCCCCCAAAGTCCGTACCTGGCCCTTCAGGTCTGGTATGGATTTTAAGGGGAACCCCGTGCCAAATTAAAAAAAAATGGCACAGGGGCCCCCCAAATCCAAACCAGACCCTTATCCGAGCGAGCACCCCCTCCGAATCCTACTAGGCCACATGCCCTCAAAATGGGGAGGGTGCTTTGAGGTCCCCCCCAAAACACCTTGTCCCCATGTTGATGGGGAGAAGGGCCTCATCCCCACAACCCTTGCTGTTGGTTGTGGGGGTCTGCGGGTGGGGGGGCTTATCAGAATCTGGAAGCCCCCTTTAAAAAGGGGTCCCCCAGATCCTGACCCCCCCATGTGAATAGGTATGGGGTAAATTCACCAAAAAATGAGTACAGTGGTGCAAAAAAAACACGAGGCAGTCCTTTATTGTGTAAAATAGCTCTTTTCTTCTTTTCTTCTTTCTTCCTCCGGTTCCTCCATCTTCGCCTGCTCTGCTCCTTCTGGTCTTCTGCTTCTTCTTTCAGTCTTCTTCCTTCCTCTCCCTCTTCAATCTCCATCTTCTTTTTCTTCCTTCTTCTTTCTCTGCTGTTGCTCTCCCGCTGTCACAGCCGTGCCATCTAGAGGCTCCCAGAACTGCACAGTATTCAGTTTGACATTTATTTTATAAGGAGGGGTGGGACTACCCGGTGACATAAATGGGTGACCCACCACCTCTTATGGCGCATAATGTTAGAAGGGGGCGGGGTCACTCGGTTACGCCACTGGGTGGCCCCACCCTTACCTATAAAATAAATGTCAAACTGGAGACTGCCCATACTGGGAGACACCTCTGAATGGCATGGCTGCGGCAGCAGGAGAGCAGCGGCGGTGAGGATTGAAGGTGAAGAGAGAAAGGAAGAAGACTGAAAGAAGAAGCAGAATACCAGAAGAAGGACTGGGGCAGGAGAAGATGGAGGAAGACCGGAGAAAGAAAGAAGAAAGAAGAGCAGCTATTTTACACAATAAAGGACTTGTCAAAACCTACCTCATGTTTGTTGTACCAGTACACTCCTTTTTTGGTGAATGAGTAGGGGTACAATGTACACATATTCACATGGGGGGGTCACTATCTGGGGGCCTGCAGACCCCCACAACCACCGGCCAGGGTTGTGGGGATGATGCCCTTCTCCCCTTCAACATGGGGACAAGGTGCTTTGGGGAAGACCTCAAAGCACCCTCCCCATGTTGAGGGCATGTGTCCTGGTATGGTTCAGAGGAGGGGCTTGTACCCACCGCCTCCCGCCATGCCAGGGCTGCATGCTCAGATAAGGATCTGGTTTGAATTTTGGGGGGACCCCTACGCTACTTTTTTAATCTGGTGCGGGGTTCCCCTTAAAATCCATACAAGACCTGAAGGTCCTGGCTTGGATTTTGGGGGGACTCCCACGCAATTTTTTTTAAAATTTTGGCGCGGGCCCTGCTGTTGTAAATTATTTAAAAAATTTTGATGGCATGCCCCAGTCAAACAGGTGCCGAAAAACCGGGCCTTGGGTGTTGGCGGTGCCAGAACACTGTAAACCCTTGCAGTTTTTCTTGTTGGGTGCAGGAATGGGCCCTGCTGTTGTAAATTATTAAAAAAATTGTGATGACATGTCCCAGTCAAACAGGTGCCAAACAATTGGGCCTTAGGTGTTGGCAGTGCCACAACACTGCCCCCTTGCAGTTACTCTTGTTGGGTGCAGGAACAGGCCCTGCTTGTAAACCAGGTGCAGAAAAATTGGGCCTTGGGTGTTGATGGTGCCCTAAATACAAAATATTGTTGGTAGCTATCATCATCTAGATTCAGGACAGGAGGAAAGTTGCATGAGCATCAGGGCTTGATAGCTGCTGATCCAGGACTGATTAATTTTTATAAATGTGAGCCTATCAACCGAGTCTGTGAACAGGCACACTCTTTTATCAGTTACGAACCCTCCAGAAGCACTAAATGTCCATTCAGAAAGCACACTGGATGCAGAACAGGCCAGTAGCTCAATTGCATATTCATCAAGTTCCGGCCAGTGGTATATCCTGAAGACCCATTAACTCAGTGGATGCTCAGTTGAAAAGGTCTCCAAGTCTGCTCTTGCCCCTAGATATTCCTGCACAATATAATGCAGACACTGACGATGGTTGCTTGAACCTATCAGGCCTGAGCACTGAGGACTGAAAAATTGTTTAAAGGCATCAGTCACCTGGCCACCTTCTCCACCGCTCTTCCTCTGAACAGAAGCACTAAATGTCCATTCAGAAAGCACACTGGATGCAGAGCAGGCCAGTAGCTCAATTGCATATTCATCAAGTTTCGGCCAGTGGTATATCCTGAAGACCCATTAACTCAGTGGATGTTCAGTTGGAAAGGTCTCCAAGTCTGCTCTTGCCCCTAGATATTCCTGCACAATATAATGCAGACACTGACGATGGTTGCTTGAACCTATCAGGCCTGGGCACTGAGGACTGAAAAATTGTTTAAAGGCATCAGTCACCTGGCCACCTTCTCCACCGCCCTTCCTCTGAACAACCGAAGCTTCAGAAACATGTTGTCTAGCACCAGGACATAGTAACCTCCCAGGGTCTGGAAAGGCATTGCACAAACTTTTCTTCAATGAAGTTGTTTCATCCTCTGCTTCCTCTGCGTGGGCAGGATGAGCTCTGCAACTTTACCCTTGTAACGTGGTTCAAGAACGGTTGCCAGCCAGTAATGATCCCTCTCCTTGATACCACGAATCCTATGGTCTTTTCACAGGCTTTTCAGAATCAGAGTGCCCACGCAGCGTAAGTTTTAGAAGGCATGAGTGTCATCTGGGTCACTGAGAATGACATTATCAGGAACTACCACCTCCCAGCCACGTACAACTCATTGGGTTTCTGGGACTGAAAACCATGATCCCTTGAAGACTGCTGCGTGTTGTCCTCCACATCCATGCTCACACAATCCTCCTCTTCCTCCCATGTGTTTGGCGGCTCTGCAGGAATGCTATCTGCATAAATGGGGCCTTGATAGGAAAGGAAGTCCTCCTCTTCCTTCCGCTGTTCTGCATCAAGTGCCCTATCTATGATTCCACAAATCGTGTGCTCCAGAACGAATATTAGAGGGACAGTGTCACTGATGTATGCATTGTCACTGCTCACCATCCTTGTGGCCTCTTAAAATGGTGACAGGACAGTGAATGCATCCTTGATCAGTAGCCACTGATGTGGCAAAAAGAAGCCAAGTTCCCCTGAGCCTGTCCTGGTGCCATGCTCACAGAGGTACTCATTGATGGCCCTCTGCTGTGCATGCAGCCGCTGCAGCATTGCCAATGTTCAGTTCCACCTGGTGGGCAAGTCACAAATGAGGCGGTTGGTGTGCAGGTTGAATTCCCGCTGAATGTCAGCCAGCCGGGCACTGGCATTGTATGAACACCGGAAATGACCACAGACTTTTCTGGCCTGCCTCGGGATATCTGGTAAGCCTGGGTACCTGGTCAAGAAATGCTGCACCACCAAATTCAAGACATGTGCCAAGCAGGGAACATGTGTCAAGTGTTCCTGTCAGAGGGCAGAGAGAAGGTTGATGCCATTGTCGCATACAACCATTCCTGGCTCAAGCTGCCATGTCATCAACCACCTCAGCCTGTCCCCTGCAGAGCTGACAGAATCTCTGTCCCAGTGTGGCTCCTGCCCCAAGACAGACTAACTCAAGCACCGCATGGCATCTTATAGCCTGACTTCTTGCATAGCCCCTTGAACGCTTAGGGAGCACTGCAGGTTCAGAGAACAATTCTGGAGATAACAGTGTTTGAGTCTGGTAATTAGTCCGTCAGACCTAAGCCCTGCCTCTTGGGAGAAAGTCATATGCTCATCCATGTTCACAAGTGCTGAGCGTGTGTAACAGCTCTGGGGGAGCAGATAAGCTGCAGGGGAACATGGCAAGGTAAAGTATAGGTGGGCGGGGAATGGGCTGGTTAGAAACGCTGTCACTTTGCCCCTACTTAACCCCTTGTCCAGCCTATTGTAATATGATGGCCGAGCAAAAGCCCTGTTATCTTGGGAGGACATCATATGATGTCTTCCCAGGATCGAACCTTGCACAAGCCCCACACGCTGCTCTCCGGTGTGCTTGATTACCCGGTGTGTCCATCGGAGACAGCTGATGACAAATCACTATTCTGGCCTGCTGCCATTACCATGAGATCACTGTGGCCAATCACAGCATTTACAACTTCAAAAAACTCACCATGCCTCTTACTAAATACATTGGACTGTCTACATTCCAAAAAGGGGTCATTTGGGGGATATTTGTACTGTCCTGGAATTTTTGGGCCTCAGGAAATGAGATGGGCCGTCAGTACATCAGGATTGATCAATTTTCAGATATATATATCATAGTTTGTGGACTTTCTTACAGACTAAATAATATACACTGATTTGGGTTATCATCACCAAAGAAATGTAGCAAAATACATTTTGGCCTACATTTACGAAGAAAGATTATTTATTTGCAAATGTCATAACTGAATGTACAGCAAGTGGTTAAATACCACAGAAATAAAGCTCTGTGTAAAAAATGATAAAGAGGTCATATGGGTACAGTGTTGCATGACCACACAATTGTCATTCAAAATGTGACATCACTGAAAGCTGAAAATTGGCCTGGGCAGGAGAGGGTCACACATTTCCAGCATTGAAGTAGTTAAAGCAGTATTAATCCCAAAAGCAACCATTTATTATATTGTAGCTTTCCAATTCTAGATGTGATGGCTGCATTGTTTTTATTTTTAGGCTTTCTTTTCTTTATTTTTATCTGGTGATCCAACCAGTAAGTCTGTTGTTTGTCAACAGAACAAGCTATCCTGCAAATGTATCAGTTAGAGTGTTAAGACAAACAATTTACAACTGACAGGGGTGCTTATAGTGATTAGCTTTTATTTATTAACCTTTATCCTAAAAGGAAAAAATACTATTATTGTAACTGCTTGTGTAACAGCAGTGTGAGCTGGAGTTTTGGCTTAAATGTGTTAGTGTATCTAAATCTGCTAGTACAACTAACACTCTCCTCCCCCCAGACTGACAATGATGCTGTCCAAGGTGCTCTTGTGCTCCTTCATCCGGAGTTGGGACACTCTAATACAGAAGGTGTGTTACTGGCCTGATTACCAGGTAAAAAAAAGCCTAAAATAACGAATGCAACCACCACAATTAAGGATTGGTACATTGCAACATATTACATTTTTGGTTTTGGGTTTAATACTGTTTTACATTTTGTTTTGTTTTTTTTAATTGTATTTTTTTTTAAATTTTCAGAGAAAAATACAAACAATAGAAAATGTGAGCATAACTGTTGTTTTATGACACAAACCTTTTATTAAAAACGGTATTACACTATGCTATGCTTTTTCGTGGCTTTGTTCTGAGCCATCTACAAAGAGATTGTTCAAGGAAGGAGTTATAGAGGAAGAGAGGATAAGGAAGATTTGGATGACCTGGCTGTTACTTGTTGTCCCATATCATATCATGCTGTGTGGTCAGTTTGTGGCTGAATAATTTTGGTGAGCGCATATTGATTTATTTCACGTTGGCGGTTCACTTTATTTGTGGGATTTATTATCACAAAACTACTGGTGATTGGATTCAGGATCTATATGAACTCCCCCTTTTTTGGACTATTTATTTCCTATCAAATTCTCCATTCAGATATGTTTTTTTACACATTTTTATGGACTTTATAAAATGTTTTCACTTTGAGATTGTTTGTTTATGGATTGAAGGTTACAGAATAATTAATTTATATCGCAAAGATCACACATTTTTTAATAATTCATTTTTTAATTCTACAACTGCAAGTATATTTCGTACCCCCCTCTAAATCGTAGATTTTGTCTACGTTCCCTGTTTTCCAGGTCTTCCTGTTGCATCTGGATCTGGGAGACTGTGTGTTTTAAATAGGCATTGTCCTCCTCCAAAACATTGACATATTGCACCAGCTCATCAAATTTATTTTCTAAAGTGTCAGTACAATCTCCCCTCTCAGTTCCTGGGCAATCTTTCCCACTTCTTGTGTGATGTTACAGGTGATATTCTGGAGTAGGGAGTTAAGTTTAGTATCCAGGACTTCTGCTGTTAAGGGGGTAAGTGAACCTGGTAGCTGGGAGTGTGGTGCTTTAAAAGGGTTACCTCCTCTGGGTCCATGGGGTCTGGTGGGTCATCCTGGACACTAGAGGCCTGGGATGCAGGCCTAAGCAGGAAGTGCACCGTCATGTGTGTAGGCCGCAACTCGGGGAACGAGGAGTAGATGAGTTTTTCGTCTCCAATTTTCACCATGGGATGCCCTGTGAATGTGGGAGTGTAGCAGGATGACTACCGTGGCAAACAGAGCTGTGGATCGGATGACAGGAGTCCCAAAAGAATGGCAGGGATCGGAGCCTGCAGGTCACACGTCCACCATGCTCAGAAGCCACGCATGTACCCCCTCTGTTTTATGTTTTTATGTATTATCACACTAATTATTTATATTTTCAACCTGATGTTTGGTTATAGGTAGTATGCCAAATTAAATGTTTACTATGGCAGTTTCTGACTGATATACAGAAAAGATTATTTCCTTTTTGATCTGTGTAAAATGATAAATCCTCCTGCCATCTCTCCACACTGCATTTGTATGTTGCCAGCAAATGATAGCTCTGTGCTAATCTTTTATGATAAATGCTAAAATAACTTCAGTTCTAATTCTACACTATTCTGTACTGAATTTAGAAAAAATAGTTGAAGTTCTCAAGACAAGTGCTTATAATTGGTTCTACTCAGGGCACTCATTTTGAGAAATAGCTCTTTCCAGAAAAAGAATGAAGCTGCTGAAACAATAGGGGTCAGCAGCAGCTGACATTTACGATTTAATTATGTCAGCATTAAATGCATCTGTCAAGACACTTTTTTTTCATACAAGCAGTTGTGCCATTCAGCATATGACTATAATATCCAGCATTCAACAAAAAGATTAGTTCCACATCTAAATTATGTTGTTTCTAGTTATACTTTTACTTATATCTGAACTCCAGCCTTATCTTCAGTCTTATACAATTGTACAGGCTTCTCTCCTGTACAAAAATTGCTTACCTAGATTTTACTGCACACTGTGATCTTCTCACAGTATACATTTGAAGCTGCAACTCAGAGAGCCAGTCTCATTTTTTTTGCTGGAGGACATTCAGCATCATCTTACCAATTTCTTAAAAGCCTTTCTCTCTATGGCTCACTCCTTTCATTCATTGAATTTCATTTTTTCTTTTAACATGGAGCTTTAGCATCACCTGTAGACATTACCCAGGTTTGTTTGCATGCAAATATAGTCTGCAAGGAAAAGAACCACTCCTCCAGACTGACATCCACCCATCTAGGCCAACTATTTGCATTTGAATTGAGGGCTCTTGAGAAGAGTACAAAGGCAGGGTGCTGTGAAGTTCTTAAGAAGCTATGAGCAGCCCCCTATTGGGCCTTACCACTGGCTGTGATCTGCTTGCATTGTATAAAAAAAGCAGAGACCAATTGATGGTGACACTTTGGATTTTATCGGTAACGTCATAGGACATTACAAAGATTTCTTAAAAACAACAAATTGTATTTGTATACATGTAATCAACACTACAATATAAAAATCTATCTGGATACACAAATTACAGATTTGTCCCTCTTGATGGTTACTACACCCCCAGCATTGGGGTCACTTCTACCTGGAAGCTACTCCAGAGGAGGCAATAGTGTAGACCGTCAGACTCTACATGTTTTGCAGTACACACGTCTATTTTTATTGTCCTGTTCCCTCTGTTTTTCTCCTGAAGAAGTGGGCGACCGTGAAACATGTCATATCTGATGGCCTAGACTATTACATCTTCTCTGGAGTAGCTTCCCAGGTAAAAGTGACCCCAATGTAAGGGCATAGCCGTCAAGAGGAACAAATCTATAATTAGTGTATCCAGGTGGATTTTTACATCATATAGTTGATTACATGTATACAAATAAAATGTGTTGTTTTTAAGAAAGCTTTGTAATGTCCTATGATGATACTGATAAAGTCCTGTTGCCTCACCTCATTCATTGTTTCCCTATGATATTTAGGATGTGGGTACCCGTATTTTAGAAAAAATATTTCTCTGAGCAGTCACTTTAATTTTATTTCATAAAACATTGGTAACATGTTTATATTGAAATGTAACATGAATACTTCTTTGTAGTGTTAAAGGAGATCTGTAGGGAAAATAAGAACCCTCCCCCAGCACATCCTACTTCCTTAAATTCACAGATTTTGAAAGAAGCTCTACAGTATCCATTTTGCGAAAACCCTACTCTGTTTTCCCAAGGGAATCCAGTCAAATCAATCACCAAATAATATCTGTGCTAGGTCAAATTAAGTAAACAAGCAGCCACTTAAAAACCATAAACTATATAAAAAAAACAGTTAAACAAATAACATACAAAGAAATCAGCGTTAATTCAAATAATATTATCAAGATATACTGAGCAATCACCTGTGACAATATAAACATTCAAAAAAAAAAATATATATATATATATGTGTGAGAGATTAATTATAAAAGAAAGTGTCCATAAAGAGAGTCTTAGTAATCAAAGAGTCTTCACTCATAAGCGATCCACTCTCTGAATTGTGCCCAATTTCCTTCCAATCCTATGACAGTAAAAAAAAGGATTGTTCAATCCATGGATGTAAAATCGTATAGCAGGCTGATGTTTCAATAGTAAAAAAACCACTGTGTGGGACCATCAAGTAGCATTGAACTACACCAATGCGTGATGCTGTCACATACAGGCTACAGATAGCTTCAGATAACTTGCCCAGCTACCTCTGGCTCATCAGGTGGGGCCTCTGTGAGCTGCTGGGGGAGTTTACCTCTCCATGCAAACACAGACAGTAATTAAAACCCTTAGAGGAAGTGGGTTGATGGCACTGGATAACAGATAGTTCTTTTAGTATTGTCCAGTAAAGTAATATATATAATAGACTGGCATCATCTAGTAGCCATTAGCTTGTAAGGGGCAATTTTCCATAGTGATGGGGATGGCATCTTTTTTTTTTATTTTTAGATTGTGTTAGATTGGGTTAAATGGAGGTTGCAGATTTAGGTGCTTTAGAGTTTGTACTGTATGAATATGCCTTTTTGATTATGGATGCTGTATACAATAATTTTGGCTGACTGATTCTCTGGAGGAGATGCAATTGGTCATTCTGATTTATGGGGTCCAAAAAGGGATCATTCGGAGGTATATGTAGTGTCCTGCATTTTAAGGCCCTGAGAAATCATCAATATAAAAAATCCATGTCTGTCTAAAAATTATGTAAAAGTAATTTGGGCACAGGGTAGCTTGACCGCGTAATTGCCAGTCAAACTATCACAGCACTGAACACTGAAAAATGGCTTGGTAATAAAGGGATTATACAGGCAAGTATTAAGTGGTTAAAGTAAATCATCAAAACCCATATGATCAACTTCATCATATAGTGAGACAGGAAGAGGAAGGGAATTGGGCAAGCTCAATTTTTACAGGAAAAAAAAATTAACATTTACATCTATGTGTTGTATTTCTGGATCATTTTGACATGCTGACATGCAGTGTTTACTTACAGCAAGTCTGCCTGCCTATGGGTTTCATGATCATGTGCATAATTTCATCTCTTCACGTTTATACAGTATTGGTTTTACTTTTTTTACAAAATGGATAGTTCTAAGGTTTATATACTATTTCTAACAGAAGTGTATTTTATTCAAAGCTTAGGCAGAAAAACAAAACACAAATTCCATAAATCACAATAAATATGAACTGGTGGCAAGCAGCTAAATACACAAATGAAATATATACAAATGCGAGATTGTTTACCTGTCTGCCTACCTGACTATAGAACATTGCATTTTAACATGTTATTTTTTTAATGCACGCTAATGCAATGAACTGACCTAATCGTGCAATAAGAGAGATTTACTAAAACGGGAGAACTCAGAATCTGGTGCAGCTGGTCATGGTAGCCAAGCAGATTCTAACTTTAGCTTATTCAATTAAGCTTTGACAATAAATCCTGCCCAGTGCAGCCTAATACACTAGATGTGAACCCGCCCTTACTATCCAAACACAGGCTGAGGGCAGGGACAAGACCTATTTGTATTACTCAACTGTAGTAAAGGCAGGTCCCTTAGCTAATTCTTCAGTTTGGCAGGGCTCTTTAAATCTCAGAAATGATTGGCTAAAAATACAAATCCAGTTATCATACATTTATTTCATCTGTGCATTTAGCTGTTTGCCTGGAGCTCAGCTTTAAATAAACTGTATTAGCACATGAAATGAAAAGCAGCTAGTTTATTCTTACAAAAAAGGGAAAGAAAAATATTACATGCAGTATTTTTTGCTCCATTGACCCATGCTTTTCTGTCCAAGTCAACTGAAGCAAATCTTTAAAAGTGAAAGAACAGTGTAAAAACATAACCATTAACCCTTCTTACAGCTTGTATTCCCCAGTGTGTCTACAGTGAATGATTCTTTAAGATAGCAATAAATAGGCAACAGCTAGAAAAAAATATCTGGTGGCTAAACATTTTTTTTTTACTTTGACAGTCAGATAATCATACAGTACATTCTGCTACACTAAAATCATTAATGTATTTTGCCTGTGCCAGTTGAGAAAGGACATGCTAACTGGTGGTTTCACCTAAGTCAAGTCTGCAAAAAGAGTCTGTTGTGGTTTTTATGCCATGAAAAATATGTTGGTCAATACTGAAATTCAATATATAAATACTGCTTCTGTGTACCTGAACATTTAAAAGTTAGCACCTATCTTTGGTCATCTTAGTGAAGACTGGAGAAAATGGTAACAAACTAATAGAATAGACAGCTTGGGCCTGGACATCTGAGGAGCTATTCCCTTGCTGCTAATGAACTCCTGGCAGGACACTATAAACCCTGACACTCATGATGAGGTTATCGGACGAATAATTGTCTGTTTTTTTTTTTTTTTTGCATGCTGGTCTCCACGTTGAAAGCGAACAGGTTACCAAAGTATGAAATAAAAATAAGAATAAAAATTTGGGGGGGGGGCGTGGCTAGCCGGCAATAGAGACGGCTGCACTGTAAGAGAGCTCCGGTCTGTCGGACACACAGCGACAAATCCAAGTGACAGGGGTGATCGCCCGACATGTCCGCAGGTGCCCCAATGCATCCTCCGCATGGAGAACAGGAAACGGGGGTCACAGCGCTCGGTCCCCTCCAAGCTGACGGATTTCCCAGATTGTCCCAGAGGGGACAGATGCAGCCAAGATGGCGACGGCACGCTGCTCTCACAGGCCGCAGATTCAGAGGACTCAGCCTCCGGTTCAGGCTCAAGTTTGTCTAAGGCATCGGTATGTACGGTGATCACTTCTCTAGCCACAGTGGAAGCAGCACACTCTCCACCAGATAGCCCCACAACACGTAGCCCCACCAAACACAAAAAAGCAAGACAGGGCAATGATGCAGAAGAGGATTCTGACATGGAGGAAGGCACTCATGCTGAGAGTTCCCCTCAAGTCACACTAGAACAATTTCCCTCCTCCTCTCAGCCAGCCACCAAAGCAGACATGAATGAAATGCTGATCTCTCTTAGGGATTCCCTGCACTTTGACATGAAAAGAGCTTTAAACTCTATCAAGGCTGACATGCAGGAGCTTCAGCACAGAGTGGCACATGTTGAGCATAAAATGGATGAAGCTTTTTCTGCACATAACAACCTGGTGGATGCATTCCAAGAACAACAATCAGACTTGCAACACATAGCGTCCAAACTCGCAGACATGGAAGACCGCAGCCGCAGGAACAATATTAAGTTCCGCGGGATTCCAGAAACTATATCTAACGTGGACCTGCAAGGCTATATACGTCAATTACTCCACATTTTGGTACCTAAAGCAAGTGCCATAGAGCTTACCATTGACAGGGCCCATAGACTCCCTAAACCGTCTTTCCTGCCCAACACTGTCCCACGCGACGTACTCGCGAGAATTCACTACTACCATGTGAAGGAGGAGGGTATGCGTGCTATCCGCAAAACTCCTAACTTAGACGGCCAATTCACAGGAGTCGCACTGTACACAGACCTCTCGCAAGCCACTATTCAACACAGGAAGAAGCTTCTCACTCTCACTAAAGCCCTGAGGAACCATGAGATTAAATACCAGTGGGGGACACCATCTAAATTGATTGTGACATACCACGACAAATTATACAACATCTTTTCCTTGGAATCTGGCCTTAAGTACCTGAAGGAATGGGGCATTCTCCCAGTTGCAAACTCACTCGATACCCATGAAGCTAAGGCAAGACTGGTCCGTGTGACATATTTACACTGCCCTAGATCATTCTACCTTTATCAACAAGATGTGTCCCTAAAGACAAGGTCTTTATGTGTCTGTTTGGGTAACACTATTCCGGCGGAATAGGTGGTTACGGTTTATCCCCCAAGGATAATTCTGCAGAGATATGTGCTACTAGTTCCCAGAAGTATTACTGGGTTATTTTTTATG
Source organism: Glandirana rugosa (assembly GCA_018402905.1). Lineage (NCBI taxonomy): Eukaryota > Metazoa > Chordata > Amphibia > Anura > Ranidae > Glandirana > Glandirana rugosa. Next base: position 43,883 of record BLSH010066357.1, read on the forward strand.
TTTGTTTACTTGTTTCTTTTGTTGTATTTGTTGGGTTTATTTTCCACCGTCCATACCAGCAGCCTTTCTGTGAACCGCCATGCTCATTCTCCATTTGATCGCCCTAAGAAGCCCAATTCTTCACACCATCTCTCCAGACTACCTCACCTTACATTGGAGCAAAAGGCCTTCAGAGCCGTGAGTACTCAGACTTACTCTATCTTTGCATCATGCTCATCTCAAGGGAGGCTTAGTTTGTGGACGCCCATTATTTTGACATCAGCCAAACTCAACAGCATCTAGATGGCTTATATATTACCATCAAATTTGTTTTGTTGAATGTCAAGGGCCTGAACAGCCCCGTTAAAAGGAAACTGCTTTGGTCGGAAGTAGAGAGACTTAAGGGAGACGTTTTAAGTATACAAGAAACTCACTTTTCAGAACTTAAAGCGCCAAAGTGCTCCCACAAAAAGTTTCCTCATATGTTTTACGCTAATGCGAACTCTAAACAGAATGGTGTGCTTATTGCCATTAGCAGCTCTGTGGCCTTTTCCTATCGGGAGAGTATCACCGACCCTAATGGTCGTTTTATTATTTTGGTATATGAGCTTAATAATGTAGCATATACAATTGTCTCCGTTTATGCTCCAAATAGAGGCCAGGTATCGCTTATGAATAAGATCCTGAAAAAAATAAATCAAATTCGCAAGGGGTATTTGTTGCTGCTCGGCGACTTCACCCTGGTTCCCGATGCCTCACTAGATTGCTCCCCCAAATCGCCCACCCACAGACCAACTCTAAAGAATCTTCTACTGACAGAATCGTTGTATGATGCATGGAGATGCCTCCACGCAGGGGAAAGGGACTATACCTTTTTCTCAGCGCCCCATAAGTCATACTCCAGAATTGATTTAGCCCTTACAGATTTAAATACTCTCCACTAAGTCCAATCCACCTCTATAGAGACCATCACCCGGTCAGATCATGCCCCCATAACAATCTCGTTATCGGAAAGTTACAGCGATAGACCCACCACATTGTGGCGCAATAATACATGCATTTATCAGCAGGCATCACTCTGAGCTGGGGTTGCTAAGCATTTAGAAGAATTTTTCATGTTCAACAAGACTACAGATGGTGATATAGCCAACACTTGGTGTGCGCATAAGGCCTTTATTAGGGGTATACTTTTACAAGCTGCCTCAAGAGAAAAACAGAAAAAGGCACAAACTTTAAACTCCTTACTGGATCAAATTAAAAAACTAGAACTACACAGAACAAACAAGTAGTATCCCAAACTACTGTAGATAAGCTTAGCCTTCTTAGATTAGACCTCAGGAAACTCTTAATGCAAGACTACGAGAGATGCCTCAAGTACATGAGAGCATCCTTTACTTATATGGGAATAAGGCAGGGAAAAGACTTGCAAGGCAGATACAAATTAGACAGTCCAAAAGCAAAATAGCTAATATGAAAAACCCTGCCACGGGTCAAATGGCACAACACCCTAGTGACATAGCAGAGATATTCCAAAGTTACTATAGCACCCTTTACAATCTAAATTCTGACCCCTCAACACCTCAACCTACCCAGGAGAAGTTTAACTCCTTTCTAGACTCAGTCAGGCTCCCCTCTGTCACCTCGGATCAGCTAGAACATCTGAATGCCCCCTTCACAATAAAGGAATTAAACGTGGTACTAAATCGCTTAGCTCTGAATAAGACACCGGGCCCAGATGGACTCTCGGCGGAGTACTACCGCTCTTTTCAGGAATCCCTTTCGCCCATTCTGCTCAACCTCTATAATACTTTAGCTTCCTCCAAACAATTCCCTAAAGAAATGCTCAAAGCAGTGATCGTGACTCTCCCCAAACCAGGGAAGAACCCGGATGCCCCTCAAAACTACCGGCCGATTTCCCTCCTTAATGCGGATCTTAAAATTTATGCCAAATTAATTGCTAATAGACTGGCCGCGATCACCCCCCTTTTAATCGACAATGACCAAGTAGGTTTTGTCCTCAATAGGCAGGCACCCGATGGAACGAGAAGAATATTAAATCTACAAAGAATTGCGGAAAGCAGGAAAATCCCCGCAGCCTTCATAGCCTTAGATGCCAAGAAGGCTTTTGATAGGGTGCACTGGGGATATATGGAAGCAACCCTTTTAAATTTTGGCCTTACGGGATTTATTAATTCGGCCATCCTTGCTCTATGTACAAATCCATCGGCCCAGGTTTTTACTTCCTCAGTCTTATCAACAGAATTTCCCATCACAAATGGTACTCGTCAGGGATGCCCACTCTCCCTCATAATTTTTACACTGACGATGGAACCCTTGGCAGCTGCTATAAGGGAGTCCCCCAACATTTCGGGCTTAGAAATCGCAGGCAAAACCCACACGATAGGGCTCTTTGCTGATGATGTGATACTCACCCTTACTAATCTAGAACATTCTATTCCCGCTGTCAACAACCTAATAGAGATATATGGGGGTATCTCTTACTACAAAGTCAATATATCCAAGTGTCAAGTACTCCCCATAAACTTAGATAAGATAATCAAGAGGAGGTTGAAAGAACTATTTCCTTGTAACTGGGAGGCTACAGAAATTCAGTACCTGGGGATTCAAGTTACTAGTAAATTGACGGCATTGTATGATGCCAACTATAAAAAGCTGCTAGGACTTATTCAATCTGAGTTATCTAGGTTGAGCAAACAACAACTCTCCTTGCTGGGCAGCATAGCAATGTTTAAGATGGTGACCCTTCCCAAGATCTTATACTTTTTTAGAACAGTACCTATTCCAATCCCCGGTGTATTTTTTAGTACCATTAATACATATTTGAAGCGTTTCATATGGAAAGGCTAGAAGGCCCGAATAGCCTTCTCTATCCTAACTAAACACAGGCACAAAGGGGGCATGGGAGTTTCTTCGTTGATTAACTACTACAGAGCGTAATTATTGGAACAGATTAGAGCATGGGCAGACCCCTCCTCAACTAAACCCTGGGTTCTAATAGAAAGGTATATGACTAACAACAGGTGCCTCGAGAATCTGCTGATTGCCGTGGCAACTAGGTTACCAATCCATCTGCAAGAACATCCATCAATCCAAGCATCCCTATTGGCTTGGAAGGAACTGGTATCATTAAATAGGGATTCTATCCAAATAAAAATCACTAGTGCCCCTCTCAAAATATTTGAATTCTTAATTCCTAATTTTTCAGTGAAAAAATGGACTAGTCTCGGATATACGTCCTGGGACTCTGTCCCCGAGGAACTAAAAAATAAAGATCCTTACAGATGTAGCCAAATAGGACACCTTCTTAAATCACTCCAATCACAACATATAAATCTAGATAAAGAACTTTGGGACCTTTATCACAACCACTCTAATTCGAAAGGAGGAATATCCCACATATATTCTATGCTGCAAAAAGATTCCACCATTAAGAAGTCAAAGGCCATCCAAAATTGGGAAAGGGATCTGCGGAAATCGTATACGGAGCAACAGTGGCTGAATGCATTCAGGCACAGTGTGAAGGCCTCACACTGCATCCTTCACTGGGAGAATATCCTTAAGGTGAACTATAGGTGGTATCTAACACCAGTACGTTTGTCCCACATGTACGAAAACTCCTCTGGGGAATGCTGGCACAACTGCGGACAAAAGGGACATTTACTCTACATTCTTTGGCACTGCAAGTCACTTGGGAGTTTTTGGCGAGAAATATTTCAAATGAAATCGAAAGTCACTGGTTGTTTAGTCCGGCCATCTCCTGAGCTCGCTATTCTAAACCTGACAACAGAAAGCTTTCCTCCCTGAATTAGGCAACTGATCACGCACATTCTTATGGCAGCTAGGTTGACACTAATGGGTAAATGGAAGAAAGACTTGGCTCCCAATATAAATGAGGTCATTAAAAGAACTAAATTGCATTGCTCTTACGAACATGTCTTTGCAAGAGCCCAAGGCAACATTACATTTTTTCTACATATATGGGATAGATGGATTAAACTTTATGAGAACCAAGACGACTTCTATTGAGTAGGGCGAGAGTTAGTTAGTTATCTTGCATAAAAACATTTTACGAAGAGCTGGTATGGACACTCCGTTATACTAGTTTTTAAGTTGTTCTGTTTCCATGACTGGACTGCAACCTCCACTTAAATCTATCAATAGTCTGCATATTTTCCAACTAGACGATAGCATATAAGATTTCACGAGAGCCTGTCTACAGTGAGTCCCCAATGGGGTGGCAGGCCCTTCCTGGTGAGAGTGGGAGGTTATATTCTACCCCTTCAGGTTTCAAACTGCTATCGGGTTTATTATAGTGTTTTGATTGATGTAATTTCCTTGATATCTTCCTGCTTGTATTACTGTTTCTTTAGAGGAAGTACATTGGTCTATATTGTGTTCCTTGATCGACTTGGAATGGTTGTATACTGTTCACTTGCTTTGCTTTTTGTCTTAATAAAAACTATTATTAAAAAAAAAAAAAAAAAGATTTGGAAGTGATGTAATGTATTTGTGTTGCATTTTCGTGATGAGAACTGTACTGGTTAAACAAAAATCGTACGATCTGGTATCGTACAAGAAAAATTTTTGTGTTTGTCCCTTTGGATAATTTTTAATAAAAGCTGTTAATAACGATTAGATTATCATGCGATCGCTTCAAAACCAGAATTTTTTTGTATTATATTTTGTGTGTACTAGGCTTAAGAATTGCAGCTGTGAGTGCGCTTGCGCAGCGCTCTGTGATGGACGTGCAGTCACGGAGCTCCACACCGTTCTGCATTTCGGCGTCCCTGACAGCTGGCCCGGTGACGTGTGGAGTCTCAAAGTGCGCTGTATCGGCTCCCCGGACCCTCAGGCACATCCCGATCGGGGTTGGATCAGTCTCCCAGCCTAGATTATGAGCCCCCGGGATCAAAGGCTTCCTAGGTCGTCCCCCGCAAGATGGCAGCCAGATGAATTCCTCACAGCTAAGGCCACACACGCCCGGATCTCAACCAGCCTACACGCAGGCCATCAGGTACTGCAGCCAGCCTTTTGGGGACAGGGGAACCAGCACTATACAGGACTCAGAGCAGGATCCCCCCTCCCCCCCGACAGTACAGCACAGAGACTCTTGCTAGATATTAGCCTTCTACCAAATACTTCAGAGCCCCATCAGCAAGACCTACACAGGCCTCCCCCCTGCGCCTGATTTACCTCCCTCACAGCTTCAGAGCTGCCTCCCTCAGTAAGAGGAACCTGGACATTCTTTAAAACAGAACGGGGCACCTCTGAGACCACTATACCCCCTTATTCTCTACACTGCTCAGCTCTGTTCTGCTATAGGATTTCGAGCCCCTTGAAAATCAGTCTTGGATCTCCCTCACTGCTAGGTGCACTTCTGAATATCGCACAGCACAATTTTTGCTGCCATCTTGCCTGCTTGCCTGTGCTCTAGGAGGGACTAGACATTTTCTCTGGCCTCACAACAATCCTTACCACCTCCCTTAAACCGCACATCCTCTATACAGAGTACACCATCATTATAGCACCAATTTTCTCTATGTGGGCCAAGTCTGCCAGGCGCAATCTACATTATAGCCCGCCATCGGACCATCTCTCTGCCCACACTATGGTGGAGGATAGGCTCTCTCTGAGGCTGCCTTACTGGATCTCCCCGTCCTCCCTCATGGCACAACTCCTCCCAGCTTGAGCCACCGGGCCCTCAATTCAAGGAGAACCCCCATCACCTGCTTCCACAGTCTCTCTCCTTAATCACACAATTGACGAAAAGCTCTCTTCACCCTCCACAGGGCCTGCACTATGACCCACCACCTATCAAGGTAACGACCCACAACCATCTCAGCAACAGGACATGTCTCTCATGTTCCAGAAGTTTGCAAAGCTATTGGATAAGGGCCTATTGATTTTCTGAAGGATAACTTCAGAAATCAAATCTGACCTTCAAATGCTGGGCTCACGCATTGACAACGTAGAGACTAAAATTGACGCAACGGTCTCTTATGTAAACCAAAACTCAGACCTATCCAGGAACTACACACTCGTCTGGGGGCTCTCAACAAAATCGATGATCTTGAAAGCAGATCAGGGAGGCTCAACTTTAGAATCAGGGGTCTTCCAGCAAACATTATTGATGTACCTGAAGCTGTGCATTCCCTGATCAAGACCCTAATCCCTGACGGAGCTTGACCGGGCTCACAGGGCTTTAGGTCCCCCCCGCTCAGATGGCCTTCCATGGGACATAGTGGTAAAACCACACTACTACAGCACTAAAGAGGAAGTGATGAAGAGAGCCCACTCTACCCCCCAAATCCAAATCCTGGGCCATTCAGTTCAAATCTTCACAGACATTTCACCATCCAAAAGCGGAGATCTTTGAAACATCTCCTCACAATTATGTCAGAGAAAAACATAAAATATTGGTGGCAATTTCCTTTTGGGCTGAAATTTGACTTTCAAAATAAGTCTTATAGATTCTCCACATTCCAGGAAGGAGAATCCCTCCTGCAACAACTTGGGAAAATCCCTAAAGATCCACCCTCACCGATGCAAACCTCCTCTAAGAGACCGCCCCCTTCAAGCCCACTCACCACCCCCTGGCAAAAACCCAGATCCAAGAAGGCTAAAGAAGGCATCCCACCATGAGAGTGCTCTAATGTTCCTCGGCGCTTTCTCTTTAAACCTCCCGCTTTAGAGACAGACCCACACAGACCTTTTTTTTTTTGTCCTGTCTCACACAGTTTGTTACGAGACATATACATCTCTAACATAATTGTACATCCTCACTGCTCCCCTCAATGTTTTTACCTCAAGAGGCCTTTCACTTCTTTTTGACCCCTCGGAGGGCCCCCCCAATCTCCACCCACCCTAGCCCATCTTTTATGGGTGGCTCACGCAGGAACCAGTGACTGTTCCACCCACCACTCAGCAAGAAGAGGGTCACTTTCTCGTCCAGCATTGAAGTTGAAGTGGTTGCCCCCCCTTTTTTTTTCTTTTAATCTGAGTTTGATGTATAGACACCAAGCCGTCTAACAAGGGCCCCACTGAGCTTGAAGGCCTTTTTTGTTTATAGTTTGCTGTTTGAAGTTTACTATTTATTTGTATTGTGTTTTTCATAGGGGCCATGGTCTGCAGAACGGCTACATTGCGCCCACCCCCTGTTTTAGGAGAATGCTTTTTTTGGTTCTCTGGAACAGGGTGCTCCCGCTTTTAGTGGGATTTTCTTCACTGGACATTTGGAGTATGTTCAACATGCTCCTCCCATGCTCTTTTCCCTCTGTGTTTCTTCCCCCTATTTACCTGCTATCTTTCCTCTCTCTTAGGTTTTTCTCTTTTTCCACGGTGACGGGAACTGACTCACTGCCCCTCAGCCTTCAGGACAATCTATCCATATCCGGACATCCAGCTTACCTCCCATCCACTCACTCCAGGTCCCAGGTAGGCAATCGGGGATTATCATGTGCACTCCTCATGCTGCTCCATGGCTGACCCTAGTATGTCCAGACTCTCCCTCCGTATAGCCTCACACAACATTCAGGGCCTGAATTCTGATAGGGATTAGGTGGGTTTCATACCAGGGAGATAAGGCCCAGACCAGATCAGGAGGGTGATTGACATCACCTCCCTTCTGAAGTCGGGTTGGGATAATGGTGTTCAGCAGGAGGGGTTCCTTCTCTCATTAGACATGACAAAGGCTTTTGATACTGTCTCCTGGTCCTTTCTCTTCCCGGTTCTCCAGCACTGGGGTTTTGGCCCATCCTTCCTAAACATTATAAAAGTCCTATACTCTAATCCTGTAGCCACAATCAAACTTCATGGCTTCCACTCCACTCCTTTCCCCCATCAGAACTGGCACAAGGCAGGGCTGCCCATTGTCCCCGTTGATCTTTGCCCTGGTAGTGGAGGTCCTGGCAACTGCCCTTAGATCTAATCCTGACATACATGGGGTGAGATGTGGCACGCAAGTTCACAAATGTGCACTATATGCTGACAACATCATGCTCTCTGTTACGGAGCCCCATATCTCTCTACCAACTATTTGCAGGATCCTGGATGAGTTTGGCAAACTCTCAGGGCTACACGTAAATTACTCCAAATCATTAGCCCTAAATGTAAATTTGTCTGATACATTGCTCAACACTCTCAAAAGTAACTTTTGTTTCAGCTGGGTTGACAAAAAATTCCCGTATTTAAGGGTCCACATCACGCCCTCCATTTATAATCTATACACAGCGAATTACCCTCCTATGATCCTAACACTCAGTCAGGATTTGCGGACACAGGGAAACCTAGGGCTTTCTTGCCTAGGCAGGGTTAATTCTATCAAAATAAACCTGTTACCGAGGCTCCTATATCTATTTTGTCACTCCCAATCCCAATTACCAGAGGCCCTCTCAAAAAATTTCAAGCCAAAATCATACGCTTCATTTGGGGTAACAAAGGGCATAGGCTAAACAGAGAGGCCATGTTCCGGCTCAGGGAGCAAGGAGGCCTGAATCTCCCAAACTTATTATGGTACTATCAAGCTGCCCAACTTTCCCAGCTCTCGATCATCTACTCAAAAAGGGCACATCCCGACTGGGTTAGTTTGGAAAGACAAGCAATCCCTAAACACACTATTGACTTTCTACTATGGTGCCCTTCTAAAACGAGACCCCCCGTTATGGATCCTACTCTATCTCACTCCCTGCCCCTATGGGATAGCATCAAAGATAATAGCAATTTGACCTCCCCACGGCGTCCACTTTCCCACCTATTCCATAACCTGATTTTTCCTCCTGGGTTGGACATTATACCAAGGAATAAGCCCATAGGGATTTGACTCAACACTGATATCCAAAACAACTCAGTAAAAAAGTACAATTTATTGGATCAAGGTAAAAAATATAGAAAAGATGACCCTGAAGTCATAACACACAACCATCAGTTACAATAAAATACTATATGAACCACATGATAACATATACTAGTGTAGGAGCAGAAAGACCCTCAGGCATATAGTGCATCCTGATATGTAGAGTGTGGCTCCATCTCCAACATGTTTAGAAGTTTTTCAATAATTTCATACTTCTTCCTCAGGGAAGACACTGTATATCGTGGTTCTCAGTGTGTAGAGAGATAAAACCTAGTTGAAAAGGACCTGGATAAAAGAAAAGGGCCCAACATATTCCAATAGGTCAACAAAGGACGAATAACTGAATTGGTTATTCGTCCTTTGTTGACCTATTGGAATATGTTGGGCCCAAATTGCGTCAAATCCCTATGGGCTTATTCCTTGGTACATTGTTTGTTTTTGGGGAGGCAACACGATTCCTCAACAGACTCTACATTGAGAGACAAAGGGGGACCACTACAATTTTTCCTGGGTTGGACATTAGGGCCTTCCAGTGGTGGCTGGACAAAGGCCTATACAGAATTGGCCATTTTGTAAATTCCACGGGCACACTCTCTGTAGCACAGTGCGTAAGCAAATTGGACATGCCTGTGACTGAGAGGTTCAGGCTTCATCCAATTATCCATTTCATTAGATCTTTGTGGAAAGACAAGTCTTTCCCCTTATCTCTCACAGCCTATGAAGCTTGGTGTGGTCAGGCCATGGAGCAGAGGGGGGGCATTTCGGTGATCTACCGTTCCCTAGCCTCCTCTTCAGATAAAACGTGATACATGAAGGATTGGGAAGGTGAGCTGGGTTTGACTGGAACCTGGAGGCTTGGCGTAGGGCCTTCTCTGCGGCCACAAAGGGCATATATAGCACTACCCTGATTGAGGCCAACCTGAAGGTTCTGACGCGTTGGTACCTGATCCCCTCTAGACTCACCAAACTTTTTGCGAACTTCACTCCCCTCTGTTTCCGACAATGCGGTCTCATTGGCACGATGACTCATACCTGGTGGGATTGCCCTAAGATTAGGAGTCTATGGAATAAAATCTTTCATCTCATTAGGAAAATTACGGGTCTCCCAATTCAGAATTCCCCCCAAACTGCCCTGCTAAATTCTATGGGTCCTGAGATTCCCAAACTAACCAAGCGCCTCATAACCTTCATTCTGATTGGCACGAAAATAACGATCGCTAGAGCTTGGAAACGTCCCCACATTTCCTTCAACCAAGTTAAAAAGAAAATTTCTTGGATTATGACACAAGAAAAGACGGCAAGCATTCTTATGGACTCCATGGAGAGACATTATGCAATCTGGGATCCCTGGCTTGCATACGTCTCTGGAGCATAAGTTTTCGTCCATTTACAAGTTTCTTCTCTCCAGAGGATGAGTCCATCCCGTCACTGACACTTCATCTCCCTTTTTTTTTTCTTCTCTCTCTTTTTCTTTCCTCTTTCTTCTTGTTCTTGTACTGTTCCTCCTTCCTTCTCCTTTTTTTTCTTGCCTTCTTACCCCAGCTTAGGCTGATCCTCAGACCACAGTACTTGCTTGATGTCTTAGGTTTTTACACATGTTATTTGTTTCCATCTCTATTGTGTTCTCGATAAATACACCTCCCACGGTAGCCAGAGCAGTGTTTAAATTTGACCTATCTCTTTTCTGGCTCGGTGGCCTGTGAGGCTTCCCTAGGGCTACCTACCCAGCGGCGGACGAGGTCAAACCCACCTTCACAGCACAGTTTTTCTGCTTCCTTTGGAACATCCCCTCTGCCCCTTAGGTAGGGGTAGTCACAGGGCAGTCTCATTGAAGGGAAGGTTATACAATTTCCATAATTTATGTTGCATTATGTGTTCTGTAAGTAATCTATCTGAACTTCTCTGCAATGTACTGTCATTTTGATTGCTTTTGCTTAAAATCAATAAAAATCTATTGCAAAATATAAAAAAAAAAAATTTGAAGAATTGCAGCTGCAGATAGGAGAGAACAACTATCACCCCACAATACACAAATGAATCCTCCAAACCTGACAACTGCAAAGCTAGCAGGGTAGAGAGGTCACCCCGTAATGGAGGCACCACACTGCAAAAGTTTGAAATGTCTTTAAAGATCACAGGGAATATATTTAATCACTTATCCAACAAATCCAATTCAGAATCTAAGATTCTGAAAGATACAGTATGTCCTGGCCACATGGAATCACCCAGGTACTGACTGTGAACTCAGTCAACAGCATTCTGGGTATGTTTTGGCTTATTGCAATGAGGATGATGCGCCAATGTTAAAAATCATATCTCTAACCCAGCCTATAGACCGCTGGTCCACATAAACTATTGCTACTTCAAATGGCAAGAACTTTCCTCACATTAGTTATTAGATACCATCTCTATAGGTGATTGGCTAAAAGGGAAGAATTCATCCCACATCCTTCTTTTTTAAATTAAAGATGTAAGAAAAGAGACAAGTAAACTGAGATTTATTTTTCCCCTGCCAAGTAAAGGCATGATGTGCTAGTATGCATCACAAACTAGCACATCATTATGTGACACTTACCTGCAAATGAAGCTCACGTCTTCCCCACTGGAGGCCGCATCCATCTTTGTCCATCTTCCTTCCGGGGCCACGGACTACGGCTGTGTGACTGGACAAAGCCACCGGTCACGGCACATGCTTCTGAAAAAATGGCTCTGTGGCACGGCTCGCGTTCAGGAGATATTTACAGTATCTATAGGTAAGCCTTATTCTAGGCTTACCTATAGATACAAAGTATGCAGGAAAGCTGACTTTCTCTTAAAGTAGCATGACAATGAACATAGTAATTCATCTGCAGTATGTTAGGAAACACAACGGCTATGTAAATATAAAAACAGTATTTTGTGAAAAAAAATTGAAAGTGCATTAGCAAATTGAATGTCATCCAGTTAGGGTTTAGATCTGCTTCAAGCTGCTTTTGATATAAATAATTATATACATAAATACAGATAGTATAATAAGATAGCTCCAAATATGTTTACATACTGTGTATCTAAACATATTATAGGTAAGTAGAAAATACACACAAATGCATGCACATACAAAAACTGGTCAGAAGGGAATACATTCATTTTAAAATGCTTTTGAAAACCTTGGAACATTGTATAGTATCTTTTTATTTTTCACCAAAAAACCTTCAAGAACTATGTATTTTCTATATAACACCTGCTGAAAACATGATGTGAAATAGTAGACAATAAGGAGACTTTAGTGTTTTTAAATTGCAGTTGCCTGTGGGTGAGCATGATTTCTTACCTGTTATTTTGTATCTATTTATTACAGTAATGGGTCCAAGAGTTTTCCCATGTGACTACTGAAGTGAGCTATCTGTAACTGTTCTTCTCATATATTAAAGTAGTTATATGCCCCCGTTTAAATTTTTTTATGTATGACACAAACCCAATCAAAACCTTATGCCCTCTAGCAGGCAACCTCAGTGTGACCTAAAGACTTGAAATATTGTTTAATCATTGTATATACCAATTTTTTACAGTTCAGGAAAGCATTGCTTTTATGGATCAAACTGTGTTAAGTGAAGGACAAAATAGGTTCTCATTTATGATTCTGATCAAAAACACTGAAGTTACACTAATGTTCTTGGGTATGACGTTAATAAAGGTTTATTTTTCTGCTTTAAGACACTAGCACTCTAAAAGCCATAACCATATATATACAAGATACTCTGTATTAGCTTATATTTCGTATAGTGCTGGCTGTTCGCCATTACAGCTAACATATCTTTATTAAGGCAACTGAATATCACATAAAACGTCCTGTTAAACTTAGACCGTTTTACGTATATAAATAGATTTAAGCATTAAGTGTTAATTTCTAAAGATATTTTGCTCTTCGGGTGGTGCACCTAAGCAAGTTACTTGCAGAGCAGGGCCTTATTTTTAGACAAGTAGTGAAGACAGGAAATTCCAGCTGTACTTGATTATGGTTTTAGGGTTGTTTATAAAAGACTAAAATCAAAACCATCTAAGTAAATTTTCGACAAAGTCTGACTAAGAAACATTCAGCTTTTCACTGGAAGTGAATGGTTGATATATGCTATCCAAATTGCTAATGCTATATAAAAATGTGAAATCAACAGTTGCTTCAGTAATTTTCAAATTTTCTATATGACGACACCACCCCTTTATTGCTACAAGTTTGGCAAATCAAGTAGGTAGACTGATATCCCAATGCCAAGGGTTCTGCACTAGCCCTCTTCCATGATGATCAGAATTTGGGGGTGTGTTTAAGAGGAAGAACAATACAGTATGACTTTTTTAACATGGTTATTGGTTGCATTATCATTCCCATTCATAATTCTTAAGTATTATGGTCAGACAAATAGCATTTTTAGAGGAGATCCACAATGAAAGATTCTGATTTTTTCCTGTAAGGGGTGTACTTAGAACTATGGTCAAACTAAAAAAAATCACATATGTGATGTAGGCTTTATTACGCTAAGACAGGGCCTTCTGTTTATCTAAGTACTCTCTGGAACATTTTGTAAATACTTGTTGATTCTGCCACTAGAACCATTGGATAGGTGACAATACTCTTCGGTTTACAGTCGAATCGCAACAGTGTTGACACTGTTGTTAGCTCTGTCAGTGGGTTGCCTTGCCTAATTCTGCCCACAGACCTTTAGATTGACAGATAATTGCTCTAACTGCTAGACCTTAGGGAAATTAGTTAAAAGCCTTCCTAGGTCTTTCCAATCCCCTCCAGTACTGTCTAACAGGGTGCAAGGAAAATCCTGTTTCCTATCTGCATTCACTATAAAAAAAGATCCAAATTACATTTCTTATAAGGCCTTTAACATGCCAACTTGCCATCTTTCTCTGAAAGTAAAAAAAACTAGATGGTTTAGATGGGCTTTGTCATACAGGATTTTATTGTTATTAAAACAGTTCATTGCCAGAGGAGCTTGGGATGGAACTCTACTGGGTGAGAATGTAGAGATCTACTTCTATATAATTACTAATGGGTTCCATGCCCCATAACTAGAATAATGCACTAAACCCAAAACTTCATAGGCTTTGTAGGAACCACACCAATCACAATAGGATTATAAAATATACACATTTTAGTATATATCACATATAAAAACACTTAATAGCAAAATACACCACAATATTATTGTTATTATACAGGATGTATATAACGCCAACAGTTTGGGCAGTGTTTTACAATAAAAGGGAAACAATACAGGAACAATAGAATTCAATACAAGAGGGTTAAGCCCCGTACAATGTCCGGAGACAATGGGTTTTTAGTACAGCAGCTTCGATCAATGCTAACAGTTTTCTTTCTCGCAAGGAAAAAAAATGAACAGTGTGTGCCCGGCTTTAGGAGGGCCCTGATCTAGAGAGCTTACAATCTAATAGGGAGGGGCTGGTGCAACAATAGGTATGAACTGTTGGGAGAAATAAAAGATTTGGTTATTAGCTGAAGGTAGGATAGGCTTCTTTGAAGAAACAAGTTTTCGCAGATCACCTAAAAAGTGGACAGAGTATGAGATATGTAGGAGATATTGAAACAAAATGATATAAGCCTGTTGAGTACGGTCATATAAAATATGAATGTTGCTATTGAGACTTTGTATAGCTGGAATCCTTACATGTTTTCATGTTTTGACAAGAAATAACTTTTGAACTTCACATGCTCCTGCAGAAGCGGGCAACCACAAAACTTGTAGAGCAGTCACATAAGGATGGTTGAACCTCCTGTGGAATACAATCTTGAATTAGTACTATTAGTATTGATCTTACATTACTGAGAGAGGGGATATTATTCCTTCCACAGTTTGTGAAGTAATATTTTGTATATTTTAAAATATTTTATCACATCCAGTTAATTTTTCCTAAAAATGCTAAAGAATTAAAATGTCCATTTATAAAAGCAGATTGCGGATTGCATTCTTGTTTGCTAATCTCTTGTTTGTTTGATAGGCTCACTGTTTTGCCTGAGAAGGTAAAATGCCATGCATCCCCTAATCTATATTTACTGCAAGGAGCATCTTTTCTGTTGATTTTACCATACATCTGAAGGATGAATGAGGATTGCTGAGGATGTAATATTCCTTATGTTACAACATTGGGAAGCATAGGATGCATGTATATGAGGCAGAACCTCAAGTTCACAGCTGTGAACATGAGGAAGTTAAAGCAGAGCTCCACCGAAAAGGGGAAGTTCTGTTTTAAGGCCTTCCCCTCCTCTTCATGAAATTGCACTTTTTTGGGGGGATGGGAGGGGCAGCAGGTACCTGGTTTTGCCAGGTACCCTTTCCCACTTCTGCTCGGATCACCTAGGTGATCCGAGCGGATGTACTCTCCCTCTCTCCCCGCAGTGTTTTGCGACATGTCACAGGTCCAAGAAGACTGTGGGACCATTCACAAAGCATACCACAGCTCTCACAAATGCAGTGGGCACCTAGCTCTGAAGCCACAAGCTGTGACAGCCGGGTGCCCACAGTTGAGATGTCGGCGCTTGGAACAGAAGGCTGATGGAAGGAACGGCTTAGGTGAACACATTGCTGGATCCTGGGACAAGTGAGTGTCTGTTTAATAAAAGTCAGCAGGTACAGTTTTTGTAGCTGCTGACTTTCACTAAACATAAATATGACTGTGGCTCTTTAAAGTACATTTAAAAGCATTTTTTTTCTTTCTTTGGAATAGAGTAGGAAAGGGTTAAGTCTCTATCATACAGCAATGAAAACATGGCAGGGTTACTAACCTTTCCTCACTCTAGCCAAAGTAAAGAAAAACAGTTTTGGCTTAGATGCACTCCCTGTGTGAGATATCTCAATAACTCCAAAACACAAGTATATAAGAATTTGCGATGACCACATCTACAATCATTTCCGAATCTTTTTCTTTCTCGTAGTAAAAGTGGAATTTCACTATAATGCGCTTTGTTGTTCCTTCCTTTTGTCCCTGGAATAAGCCCAAAGGGCCCGATTTGCTAAAGGGGGAAATGCACCTGTATATAAATTCAAACATCCAGCTGTGTGCAGGGGAGTTTGAATAACAAAAAATCAAACTCTCCTTGTTTTGCTTGGGTGATTAAAGTGAAAATGGGTACACTTTATCTTAAGCCTCATACACACGATGCGATTGTTGTACGACCACACGCCCAAGTTTTTTCAAAATTGGCTGTCTGTGATTTTGTCTAGCGTACTGACGTAGTCAAATTATCGTTCAACAAAGCTAAACGTAGTGACGTGTTACAAGCGTATAAAGAATAAGTTCAGGTGAATGTGAATTGTGAATTAAGGACGCAGGTTTACACGACCGAACACTTCCTGGATTCCGAGCATGCGTGTTTGTACTTACAACTTTTGTTTGGCCAACTTCTGTACACACGAGCCTAAAATTGGACGACGCCTATTCAGCAGACACACGTTTTCTAGTCTTCGCATACAACTTCTGTTGGACAATAATTGAAAATTGGCTGTCGAATGGAGCGTACTACCGGTCAAATTATTGTACGACAGGGTATCATACGACTTTTTTCTGCCGATAATTGTACCAAAGTAAAGGCCCAGGATCACTTTATTGCATTGCAGTTCACTTCACTTTAATAAATCAGGACCACAATGTGAACCACCAATAGTACACTTTCAAAATCAGTGCTCAGAATAGTTACTCATTTAAGTCTTTGTTTAGTTTGTTAGGTTTAAAAATCTGATGCAATGAATTTAGTCTTTAAAAAAACCTGTCACTTGTGGACATGTATTAAATATTTTCAAAGAACAGCATGGTTGCAGCAAACCTAATGAATTAAACCACTTTCTTCATCATGTTGCTTTCATGTAACTGCCAATCTCACTGTCCCCTGTGCTCTAATCCTTTGTCTGTACCGACACTTCTGCCAGCACCAGCTGGCCACACATGGGATATGTATGACAGCTGCAAAATTCAAATGCCAGGCTCCTGAATTGCATTTAGTTGCACTCTTTGGAAGATCATCTTTTTTGTTGATTAGTTGACAAGTTTCATGCATGCTCAACTGTATGACTTCTAAGATTATAGTAGAGCAACCTCTAGATAACTGTGCATCATTGTCCATCTGGACAGCATGTCTGTGTTCTGAGCTGATTACGAGGAATGGTAACAGCATTTTCCAAATCTCATCCACTATTTCTGCATTGATAAGGGTCTGTGTTAGATGAAATGTTGGTGGGTATTGCCAGGAATAGAACATTGCCTAGAGGTTTTGCTATATTGAAATATAATCTGTTTTAAATTTACAGGTTACGTATAAGTTATAGATGACAACAATGTTTGCAAACATGATAGAATCTACCAGAGTATACAAGTTATGTTCAGTATATAGGCAATCAAGTCTTTGCTTGTGAAGACCCTGCAAATCTGTGTGTGATATCAACTCCTCAGGAACCACATTTATCAATCTGCCCGGGACCCTGTGGCATCTCTGTGCAATACCTTCTTTGAATGTATTTCCTAACACATACACCTTGCTGTTGTTTCCATTGATACAACAGCAGAGATAGAAACAAGCATTTATCAGAGTTAGGCCCCCAGAGATAATGGACCGAGCTGAGACTACAACTCTTGCTCTCCATGTTGCTATGCCACTGACCTCTAATGAGCTATTATTTCAGATCTCTTCATTTTGAGAACATTTGCCACACTGCTGCTAATGAAGCATCCAAAACTTATTAGCAGTTCATGAACTCATGTTTTTTGACTGGTAGAGACTGTAGCCTCTAAAATAATCTTGAACATTCAGGTTTGCAAATATGTTCAATAAAGCAAACAGCAGAATTCAGTAGCCACTAATTAGATTTTTATTCTTTGTTTTCTTCTCAATAATATGTCTTCACTACAAAGAAATGTAGTTCCTTTGCATTACTTTGTTTGCAATTTGCATAGCTTTATTGAATGAAGCCTTCTGTGTTATTTGCCTACCACCATAAGTGCCCTCAAAGCCTTTATTAATTTACCATCAACATTATCTCTCCCATTAAAGAAATACCTAAAACATTCTTCATCTTCCCCTTGTAAATACTAGTGGGTCATACACTATAATTTTGTCTACTGCTCTTGTTGAAGCACTAAGGGTTCTAGGGTTCAAATAAAGTATATTTGCTGAAATCAGTCATTCTAGTCCCATGTATGAGACTTCTGGAAGGGAAGTACAAGCAAACCCAAAGAGATTTCCTTTTTTTTATGTAGTAAAAAGTATCACTGATTTTAAATACTGAGTTTTAGAACAGCACGTTGGGTTGTCAATACTTTTGGAGATGTAGCCTTTTAAAAGAGAAATATGGGCTTAAAAAAAAAAAATATGCTCACTTAGTTGGGTGCAGCATCAAATCAATGCTGCATTTGTCCTCCACCGCCACTGCAGTGAGAACTGAGTGATTAAAGACTGCTGATAGCTCAGTTCTCCCCTCCACTCTGAGCAGAGAGCCGTAACTGTCAGTCACCCACTCTGTACTCTGCCTCTCCAGCTATCCTGGAGCACTGGGCTGTGGAGGGGGTGGGAGGTGCTGGCTCAGGCATTCCGTGGATGGCTGAGAGGCTGAGCCAGCTGCCGGTCCACACAGGAGTGCAGTTTGTTCTACGGGAGAAGTACAGCCAAAATAGCTTTGGCTATACTTTTCCTTTAATTCTATCTAATGTCAGTATGATTTGTATTCCTGTGCAAATCTGGGCTTATTAAATAGAACATTAGTTAACTGCAGGCTGCAATTTTTCATAATAACCAATAACATTTCAGTTTACTGTATCCAAGCCACTGAACAAATGATTGATTGCCACTGTTACAAAACTTGCAACCTTGCAATTTACTTTATTTTCCATGCGCCCCCATTTCTATGTCATATGCATGAGTTACATTACTTGTAAAATAGTAATTTAACAACAAATCGTATATGTTAAATGTTACATTTTACGGTGCTATGTTGTCCTATTTACTCCTCCTGTGCTAATTACTTTTGTATTCATTTAGTTATTTCTTAAGAACTATATTACATTACAGCACTACAATACATACGCACTGCTTGTTACAATGAGTTCAGTTCAATTATTGATTTCACTGCGTTACAAGAATAGCTCTGTTAATGGAATTTTTTTCCTTCATTGCTCCATGTTTTCATTAGATTAGACAAATTACCAATTTTTCTTTTTTTATATCTGACCTATTTGAACAGGATCCAGAACTGGTGCGCAACATCTGCCGCTGGGTTAGACAAGCTGTCAGAATTCCTTTCTTTGCCAAGCTGACCCCTAATGTCACAGATGTTGTACAGATTGCAATGGCTGCTCAAGAAGGTGAGATGGAAATAATGTCACCATGCAGAAGACGTGTCACATATCAGATCAGAGTCTAATTAGGACAATGCTGCTGGATAATGGGAAGAAAATATTTTTGCTTTTCTCTGTTCTATTATTAATAACAATCATAATTTATTACCATTTTTTTTATTTACATATGCTACTGCCCTTTATATATTTCTACTACTGGGTTGTCATTTTTATTCAAAAGGAACCTTTTGCCACTTTTGTTCTTAATGAATTGGGCTTGAAAAAGTTGATTTATAACCATTTAGAACTTATAACTTTATTTTTATTTTGATATGTGTTTGAGTGCAGCAAGCTGTATTTTACATTGGTCTGTGTAATAAATCAAGTTACAATAGATTCCTAGATTCCTCCATCCACACTGGGGATGGATGCAGCTGTTGTTCAGATAGTAATTATCCACCTGGCTCCCTTGAAAAAGTTGAATGAAAATGTTCCCAGCTTTCAAGCGTCATTATTAATCAATGAGTCTACCATGCATTGAAGCAATAGTAAAGTGGGGAATGTGAGGGCCAAAGCTATATTTGAATAATATTGCCGTGTCTTTTCCATTCCTGTACCACTCTGCAAGGTATGTGTAACTACAAGGTATTTGTTTAAAAAACACTTGCCGACCGCAGTCTGACGGCGACAGAGTGGCTCGTTATTGCAAACCGCCGTCATACGACAGCAGCTGCGATAACTAGTGCTGTGAGCATGCACGCGCCGCCGGAGGCACGCTAGCGCACTCACTGTGCGCAGGGGTGGCCGGGGAGCAGGTAGGGTGGACTCGATCACCGCCGGATACCCGCGATGGCTCCCCTGCAGTGAAAGTACGGAGGTCCGTGTATGTAAACCTGGATCTCCGTTCTGTAAGAGGGGGAAGGGCAATGATCACAGGCTTCCTGTATATGGAAGCCGTGATCATCCCCTTTCCCCAGCCAGGACAGCCCACACACAGTTAGAACACTCCCAGGCAACACAGTCAACCCTTAGAGTGCCCCCTGCAGGTTAACCCCTTCACTGCCAATGGCATTTACACAGTAATCTGTGCATTTTTATAGCACCGATCGCTGTATGAATGCCAATGGTCCCAAAAAAGTGTCAAAATGGTCCGACATGTCCGCTGTAATATCGCAGTACCGCTAAAAATTGCAGATCGCCACCATTACTAGTAAAAAATTTAAAAAAATAAAAAACCCAGAAATGAATTCTCATCGTCCGTAAATGCAGCAACTTTTGCGCAAACCAATTCAATAAATGCCATATGTCCTTCGGACACTAGTAACGGGAAGGGGGAGAATGTCTTGCCTCTAGGTCCAAATGTATGTGCCTGGAGG
>BLSH010066357.1:66969-82621 GCA_018402905.1 Glandirana rugosa
ACGGAACTTGATTTGTATAAACGAAATTGTCGTAGTCCAGATGGGATACCGTCAGAATTACGATGTCCCAACGTGGACACGCGGTCTAGTGTATGTATATATACACTACACTGTGAAGGCCCATCTCCCACGCGTACATACGGTGGTCGCCGAGCGAACTAATGTGTGTCGCCTTCGACTAGCCACTCACGTACCATGGGTCACAGGAGACCGTGGACGGTTAGTAAACCGTCTCTCCGTCTTACCATTAGACGCATACACTTGTTCCGTCCAGTGGTAAGACTGTCCTCCCTTCCCTACCTTAAACACAGGGACGTTTCCCTTATTTAAGGAATAAAAGGGGATCGTTTTCGTGGATTATGTCATATCATTGTGACCAATCCGTGTGTCAATTGGGAAACTAGCGAGGACCACACCAGGAGCGATCAAAGGGTTAACTGTGTGCCTAACCAGTGTTACTATACTGTATTAGGTGCTTTTGCTAGGGGAAAATAAGGAATTTATTCCCTTTGCAGGGACACAAATTCCATCCCTTCCCTCCTGTCAGAATGGTGACCTGCCTTGTTCACATACGCAGATTACCATTCTGCCTCTCTGCCAAATGATTGGCAGGTGCCAGAGGACACTGGGTACCATGCACTCACCGATCAGCTTCCGCTGTGTGTAATCAAGCGAGCCGCTGGTGGCATACATGCGCACCCTCTACCCGGAAGTGTCACATCACATATATATGTATGTGATCTGGCGCACAGGTGCAACCCTGTAGCATTAAGACTGCCATAGGGTAGACCTGATGCTGTTAAAGCAAATATGTTTAGTTCAAGGCAAGATCACAGCTATAGAGCAAGCTGAAACAGATTAATAAACAGTGACTCCACTTTTATGGGAAAAAAATTGAAAATGAAGAAAAAGCACATACAATTGCAATACAATGAATATTGTATTTTATTGCTATTAAAAATATTTCCTTCTCAATCTGCAGTACTGTCAAATTCAATGCAACATGGCAACCTGGATGCGTTCCATACACATTTGGTGTATGGAACTCCCCTGGAGATGTCATTTCCTGCTTGTGTGATTGGCTCACTGAATTCCTCAGCAGTATGATACAAGTCGGATTTTAGGCATCCTCTGCAACAAAAGTTATAGTTTTGGTGAGATGCCTCTAAAGGGTTAATCACTTTGAAAGGATTGCAGATCCTGCTACTTTCATCATTAGAGCCCTGCAAGTGCATTCAATTATCCAAAAATAAAAAGCCACTCCCATTCAGAATCTGTCCTGCACAGCACATGGTCTAACAAGGAGCTATTCCTTCAGAGCAGAAACCAGTATGAATCTGCAACAAAGTTTGTTAAACGTCTTGTGATATACATAGATCACCCAGGGAGGTTTTTTCTCAACAAAAGTGGAGTTACTCTTTAACCAATTGCCGACCGCCGACCGCAGTCTGATGGCGACAAGATGGCACGATATCACAAACCGATATTGCACGCTCACTGTGTTCCAGGGGAGACAGGGAGTGGGTAGGGCAGACTCGATCGCCGCCAGCTACCTGCGATGCCCCCCCCCTCCCGCATTGAAAGAATGGAGGTCCATGTAAGTAAACACGGATCTCCGTTCTGACAGAGGGGGAAGGGCTGTGATCACAAGCTTCCTGTATATGGAAGCCATGATCACTCCCCTCCCCCTGTCAGCCCAGCCCACATACAGTTAGAACACGCCCAGGGAACACAGTTAACCCTTAGAGCGCCCCCTGCAGGTTAACCCCTTCACTGCCAATGGCATTTACACAGTAATCAATGCATTTGTATAGCACTGGTCGCTGTATAAATGCCAAGGGTCTCAAAAAAGTGTCAAAATGGTCCAAAATGTCCGCTGCAATATCGCAGTACCGCTAAAAATCGCAGATCGCTGCCATTATTAGTAAAAAAAAAATAAAAACCCCATAAATGAATTCTCATGGTTTGCAAACGCGGCAACTTTTGCGCAAACCAATGAAACGCTCATTGCGATTTTTTTTTTCCAAAAATATGAGGAAGAATATAAATCGGCCAAAACCAATGAAAAAACATTTTTTTTATTTTTTATTTTTTTGGATTTGTATCTTAGCAAAAAGTAAGAATTTTGTTGGGTTTTTTTTGCAAAATTGTAGCTTTTCTTTTGTTTATAGCGGTGATCAGAAATGACGCAAAGGGGATCAAATACCACCAAAAGAAAGCTCTATTTGTAGGAAAAAAAGGACGCAAATTTTGTTTGGGTACAACATCGCACGACCGCGCAATTGTCAGTTAAAGCGACGCAGTGCCGAATCGCAAAAAGTGCTCTGGTCCTAAATCCTTCCAGGGCTGAGGTGGTTAAATACAGTGAAATCAGCTATTTAGGCACTTTTTTGTAAACCAGTGGCTCTTTCTGGGGAATCACTTGTAGATAATGTGCACCAAATGCCCACATTTTTAAATATGCCTTCTGGTAAAAAAAAATGTTTTGTCTAATTATTGATTCGCTACATGTCTATGTTATGTTATAATTTTATTGGCAAGTGATTAAAGCAGAACAATAGGCAGATCCATATTTTATCCACTTTGATATGCCTAAAAAAAAATCCTTAAAGCTGAATTCCAGATAAAGAGCTAAAAACAGAAATAAAATATGTACTGTTTCACAGTCCTGTCAGGCAGCATAGCTAGGTAGATACTATTATTGTGTTACAATTAAAGCTCAATTCCAGGCATATTTTTTTTAACTCCTTTCTCCAGGCACATATTTATTTTTAACCCTTTAATTCTCACGTTAACACTTTTATTTTTTTTTTATTAATTCTGTTAAAGGCTGACCTGAGAACTCCCAATCTGTGCAGTGGGGAGCTGCACTTCCAGCTCCCCACTGTATCGTAACCATGTCTATGAATTGCTGCATTGTTGTGCCTTCAACTTCTGTCTTTCTATTCCATTCACAAAGCACAGTACAAATGCAAGCTCTGTGCCCTCCCAGTCTTAATTCTGCTGTACATGGAATTAAAGGGTAGCTACCAGGTCAAATTCAGGTCCTTAAACTAGTTGCATTTAAAAAATAATTTATTCATGAATAATGAGCTCCATTTATTGTTATTAGATTTACCTGCTGATAATTGTTTTTTTTTTTTTGTAAATTCTTTTTATTGAATTAAAAAAAGGTAGAGTGTACAAAACAAAGACTATTGGGCATTAGGCTTAAGAGAACAAACACAAAAAGCAACAACAAAGTATGTGCAAAAAAAAAAAAATTACATATTTGGCAACCAAAGCCTAAAGCCTCATACTCACGGATCGATTGTTGTATGACTGCGCTTCTGATTTTTGTCAAAAGCGGCTGTCAGTGATTTTGTAAAGCATGCTGACTATCAGAAAATTTTTGTTTGACCAAACTCAACGTCAGAAGTGACGTGATTTGCATATTTTTTGGATCTTTTTTAAAACCGTACTAACGGAATGCAAATTGGACGTGGCGTTGACGTACAATAAAAATGTACTAGTCTGCACATCCAGTTTTTGTCTGTCAATCGGCTGTCGAAAGGAGCATACTAATTGTAAGAATTTCAGACAGCAGGCTATCGAACGACAATTCCCGTCTGAATTTCGCATTATATGTACAGGCCTTTAGGCAACCTTACTAGGTACTGCTGAGAGACGCTAAGCAGACATCATTAGAAGACTCTCCCACAGTATAATGAGTTAATCAATTTCACATAATGAGAAGCAGGTCAATGTGGATCATTGGGGCAGTTCTGTTGAGATAACCATGTCTCTGGACTCTGTCCAAATGTCTCATACCTTAGAGAATGTTTTAGGGCATCCTCTAGATTCATACGGTATGTAAATTTGTACAATCATATAATTTTATTAACTACAGACTTCCAAAAGTCCAAAATAGGGGCCTGTGGAGATTTCCATTTAAGGAATATAGACTTCCACGCATAAAATAATAACAGGCCTATTAAAATTCTCATAGCCCTGGAGATAGCCAGTAAATGAACTAGACCTAATATACAAACATCAATAGATAAAGGTACCAAAATGGTAATACTAGTGTTAATATTTAAAGGCTAACTCCATCCATGTTACACCCATATTTAGTGCATGCAAGGGTTCTCCTACGCAGCCACTGTCACTTTTGAAATCAGAACAGCTGCGTGGGACTCCACTTGCACAGTTGCATCATTCTGCCACCACATCAGACACACTTGTAGTTCTCAGTGGAATAAAAATGTGGTGATTGCACTGGTAGTCCACTAACACATCCTTCAAATCTTTAACCAAACACCCGTACCTTAGTATGGGAAGGGAGCTGGAGGAAGAATCTGCAGGAGCATGGCATTACACCCATAAACCCCTGAATGTGGGTGGAATGCTTTGCAGGCCCCTGTGAAAAAATAATACATGTACACATTTTTCCTGCAAAAATATGTTAATTAATTTATTTTTAATTGGGCTTAATCATTAAAAGTATTCATAAAAATGACATAAATCTGTCATTGATTAGCTTCTTCTAATTCCCTGCAAAATAGAGAGAGGGAGGAGGGGCAGTGCCAGCCAATCAGGCTTTAATGTGTCGTACTGTCAGACTAATGCAATTTTAAAAATAGGATTTCACTTGCAACTGGCACATTGAAGTGATCACAACTTCATCTTATTCATTACACTCAAGGAGCAAACACTTTTCAAAGTGATATAATATACAAATAGTATAGGCAAGCCTCTACTACCTATGTAGTAACAATGAGTTAATGAATTTTCTTCATTGCAGGTGGTGCAGATGGTGTTACTGCAACTAATACAGTCTCAGGACTGATGGGACTAAAGGCAAATGGAACACCATGGCCTGCAATTGGAGGAGGAAGTAGGACCACATATGGTGGTGTGTCTGGTAGGTGCTGCCCTTTATGTTCTGAACGCTTCCTTAAAGGCTGTTGAAACCTCAGGGGGTCTGTATTAGAAGCTCAGATGGCATGTTCACTGTAAGAGTCAATTTTCTGAGCTCAGTCCTGGTCAGTGCGCTTGTAATCATTATGACAGATGGAACATATTGAGTGTGAAGAGTCTGATGTTGCCCTTTTCTTAATAGTGGAACCCAACAGTATAATACCAGAGCAAGGTCACCAGAAGAGAGGCAATGTATGACCTTTTCTGTTGAGACATTTTTTTTCTGGCTGTTTCATTCTACATTTTAGACATCCAAGTTTTGAAAACTAAACAAAGATTATCAACAGACTGTTCTGCGGTGGAAATAAGGAACTGTTATGAAATAACTTTAATAAACTCTAGCAGTGTTTCCCAAATGCTCAACTCCCACCAATAAATCATGTTTTACGAAGATAAACACAGGTAGCTAAATTATGAAGTTGAGAGCCCCTGTGCATAAATTAGATTCTGTATAGAAAGATGGGGTGGTTCTAGGATTGTGAAGGAACTGGGGCACTTCAGAGCACTGCAAGTTAAATAACAATGCTGCACTAATCGTGCTGTGCCAAATGGTGTTTGTGGCCACACTGTCTGATAGTGGGATTTGCTTAAAATGGGTGTAGTTAAATGGGAGGCTGTATACACAGTACACATACGACACAGTATTTGTGCCCACCAAATATGCTTTAAAGAGACCCTGTCACCAGCTTGAGATTTTTTACTTAGATGCTTTTATTAAAACATGAAGCATACTAGATGCAAAAAAACAATAATAGGGGTGCCTAACTTAATGCAATTTAATAAATGACATTAAATATATGTGCAAATTATGTAGATATGGTTGCTGCTCCTAATTTAGTGAAACACCAAAATATAGATTATTAAATGAAAAGGGCACTACCATACCAACCTATATTCTTTAGTGCTATAAGCAAATAGGATATGTACATCTTTGCAAAACTACAGAGGATTAACACAATATATGTGTCCTCAAATTGGACTTTATAGGAAGAATAGTAGTAAAAAAAGAGGTAGATAAAAATTATATCTTTATTATATAAATGTTAAAAATAGACAGATTATGTATGTTCAAAAGTAGAAAATATATATTACAATACAATCCGTTGCACAGATCACAAAATACAGTAGCTGCAATACCCATATAAATGAATTGCATAAATTTGTAGCCACATTAAAGTGGTACTAAAGAGACAAGACATGTAGGGGTCCAGACATGTTTCAGAGTCATATCCTTCATCAGGGGACAATATATTTAGGGTATGGGTAAGATATTTCCATCTAAAAGTAGACTATACAGTATTAACATATAGTACATACAATGCAATATATCATATAAGGAATAACATCTCATCAGGGATATATGTTGGACTCACTTGTGTTCTGAAGCAATGCAGATGAAAGTAAAACTTTATATCAAACAAGTGAATAAGAGGATGTGTGACAGCGCACTATGAACTGTGAACAGGGGTCAGACTGAAAAAAAACAGTTGTGAACGACTGAACACAGCTATGAACCAAGTTGGGAAACAATATATTCCAAAGCATCCGTGAGAAACAGCATTCAAAAAAATGAATAAATATATGAAATAAATAATCATGATGATCAGCAAATAAATATCAATTTAAAAACACTGCTGAATAATAGTCCATATGATATAACTTAAAGTCCTTAGTGAGTGCAATGTAGGACTGTCCTGCAGAGGGCTGCACCTATTGGAAGTGAACCGAACTTCTATATGGGGAAGAGGGAAAAGAAAATAGGTGCGCCTCTAAGAGTGACAGTATAAAATCAGGTTTATTTAGAAACATTAAAAGCTACTCACAAAAGTGGTAGGAAACAGCATGTTGCAGTGTGAGCCACTGCTTGCTTCTTTGGTGGATGTCCTGCTGGGCTGGAGTGATCAAGCGTCCGGTGGTCGGCTGTGCTGTAGGTGGAGGGTCCATCGCTCTGACGCGTTTGCGGGGCTCCGCCCCTTCCTCAGGCCTGAGGAAGGGGCGGAGCCCCGCAAACGCATCGCCGTTGCCGTGGATACCCATCCTGCCATAGTCGGAAGTGATAGCTATGGACAGCTGACGACAGTGGAGGAATCCCCGGGACCCACCGATGGACCATCCACCTACAGTACATCCGACCACCGGACGCTTGATCACTTGAATTACTAAAACTCATAAATTCAAAATTCAAAAAAATAGAAAAAGCTAAAACCTAAAAAAATTGTAAAGTTCATAAATTAAGTTCATATATAATCATAAGTGATACTGATGAAGAAATATAAAAAAATATAAAAATCAGTCCATTTAGTGAAGCTCCAACACCATTGTGTGTATAATAGATGTGCTTCTATTTATCAGAATCCGACAAACGGGCTCCACCCAAAGTGAGATATGTAAATGCGCTCACCAGAAATATTTGGCCATAAAATGACCAATACGCATAAATATATAGATATATCAGCTTTCCATCGATCACTGTGACAGGTCACCTCGATCTCTTATCAGGTTTCCCAATGGCAGGCTCTATAGGGACAGCTCTATCAAATGAGCCACAGACAGGCAGATAACAGTGTAATACCATTTTTATTCCAAATAGTTATTTAAAAAAACAATCTGCATTACACTCGCATGTATAAGGATCACACGCGCATGCGTGAACTGCATTGAAGAGAGGCCTGACATGCACGTACGGGGGACCCTGGAAGTCTAGCTAATCTGCCAGGTGGAACACCCGCTGCTTTGTAACAGAACAGTTGATCCGTACACCTATGGTCTATAGCTGCATATGACCTGATGCATACTAACTTTTGGACCATTTGTGAATGCAATGCAGACTGTTTTTTAAATAACTGGTTGGAATAAAAATGGTATTACACTATTATCTGCCTGTCTGTGGCCCATTTGATGGAGCCACCCCTATAGAGCCTGCCATTGGGAATCGTGATAGGAGATTGAGGGGACATATCACAGTGATCGATGGAAAGCTGATATATCTATATACAGTATTTATGGGTATTGGTCATTTTATGGCTGAATATTTCTGGTGAGTGTATTTACATATCTCACTTTGGGTGGAGCCCGTTTGTCAGATACTGTTAAATAAAAGCACATCTGTTATACACACAATGGTGTTTGAGCTTCACTAAATTGATTGTTTTTTATATTTTTTATATTTTTTCATCAATATTACTTATGATTAAATATGAACTTGATTTATGAACTTGGCATTTTGTTTAGATTTTTGCTTTTTCTGGTTTTTGAATTTTAGTAATTCAATATATGAGTGGCTGATCACAGTCACTTGTTTGATATAAAGTTGTACATATCCTGTGTGCATGTGTGATATTTTTGAATGAACAGACATCTAACACTTCTTGGAAGTTCCTACTATTTTCCAGCTCCTCAGTAGCTGCCATTGCTAACCGTGTTTAAACCATGCTTGAGCCGCTTGCTAATAGTATGAATGAATAAAAGTGTTTTCATCTGCAGCCTAACAGCCTCAGATCCATTTGTGCATTTGGTTGTTCATTCATTCATTCATTCATTCTGTTTACAATCTCTACACTATCATTATCGGTGTACAACTCAGCAGGGAGCCTCTCCAGAGCTGTATGCAAGAAGAGAAACTCGGGAGCTGAATTATACCTGAGGTACTGATTGCAGCTCTCAGAAAAGCCACACACTGATAATGACAGTGCAGAGGTTAAAATCAGAAGCTGCTTGCTGATGGTATAAATGAATGAATTAATGAATGATTTTATTTTTATACTGTGGCCTTGACCGCTTTGGTGAGACTTTCCCCAGAACACCATCAGGGCCACAGGATTAATTGTACCATTAAGCACTGACAGCATGAACTGTGACAGCTGTGAGGGGCACTAGAAGATACCAGAATTTGACACACCAAGGAGTGTCATATTACTATTTATTTTGTAAAGGCAGAATGTTTTTTAACTTAATGCATTCTATGCAATAAGATGATAATACTTACCTAAGTTCCAGTCTCTGTCCAGTGATGTGTCTCAGCAGTCTGAGATCCCCCATCCTGATTGGCTGAGACACAGCAGCGGGGCCATTGGCTGCCAATGCTGTCAGTCAAGATCAGCTAGCCAATCAGGGGAGAGAGGGGAGGGGGCCGGTTCGGCACTCCGTGTCTGAATGGACACAGGGAGCTGTGACTCTGCTTAGGTGCCCCCACAGCAAGCTGCTTGCCGTCGGGGCACTGAACAGGAGGGAGGGGTCTGGAGCACCGGAGAGGGACTTGAGAAGAGGAGGATCTGGGCTGCTCTGTGAAGATCCACTGCAACAGAACAGTTTCATATAACATGTTTGTTATCACTTAAAGAAAAAAAGCAACCTGAAAAAAATGGCAAAAATGGAAACTCTTACATTACATATACTTCACTGCACACAGAATAAAATACATAGAAATAACACTTTTCCTGTGCCTGCATTAAAAAATAATGTCAATAAAGTAGTCAGAAATTACTTACTATTAGTAATAAGTGACTGTTAAGATAATGAACACTTCAGTCAGATGTATATAATTGCAATCGGCATGTAAGGATCAGGAGAAACATGTATGTGTGTATGTAACATACAGTCCAGCATACAGAGCTAAACAGCCAAAGTAGGTAACATTCAACAGTAATGGGTGTCTACCATATAGCACAGTGTTGTTAGTATGCAAATTACACCGTATGTTACATAATCCTGACTGTTACACTCTCTGTCCTGCTGTATGTTGTGCACAGAGGTCAGGGATATTTTATACTGTACACAGCACAGAGTACTGGAATTCAGGCAACCCCTCCTCCAAAAAATATACCCTCCCTATCTACCTCAAGCCAACCCAATCAGCAAAAACTCCCCCTGAAAAGAAAAGCTCACCATCAGACTCCATCATCATTGGAGCCCACTGTGCTGTAAGTTCCAGCTTCTGAAACACCACTGCCTTTTGTTGATCCTTACCTGATATCCTCTCTCTCTGTGGTCAGTGTGCATTGTTTCTCAGCTTCAATATCTGAAAGAAGGAATATTTACAAATGACCAAGATCATCCGCCTCCAGAAAGTCAGTGATTGTGTTATAAAATAATTCTAACCCAAAGACACTTAAAAACCTGTCTGTGACTCGTAAAATCCTGCTCTACATCAAGAAATATATTTAAGAATAATAAAGGAGCATGAACAAAATAGAATAATTTATTAATGCAAATAAATCATATAATTTAACATTAAGTAAACTTGGCCAAGAATTTAGGATAAAAGTAAAACCACACCCTCCAGCTCCCTTGAAGTGTCACTAAACCCACATCATTAAAAACTATGAATAAATGGTATATTACATGCTGTTCATACTTAGTCACTATGCAATTTGTATTCTGCAAAAAACCTGGTTGATCCTACTGTTCTCTATCTCCCCCTTCTGTCCAAGTCCCCAATTCAGCTAGGGATTTTGCAAAGCAGTGTTGGCAGCTCTGCAAATTCTCAGTTTTCAGTGAGTTTCTATGCTGAGCATTTCCTCCCTATCACATCTGAGCTGCCCATGTGACTATAGAGTCACACATGTAGGTGTATACACAGTGGTAAATGACAGCCCCCTCCTCCCCTCCTCCTCCATGACCACTAACCACCTAAACAAAATGGGGCAGGATCTTGCATTTGGATTGACGGAGGCTTCACCTCTCTTATTCTACACAGGTTGGAGGGGCGTGACAGTCTATGGCTGGCAGAAATCTGCCCACATCATGTTATTGCCAAAATTATATGATTTGATTTTAAATATATATTTTTATGACAATTTAAAAAACAGTTTATTGATATTAGTTATTTATTTTTACTCTGTATCCCCAAGGCTGTGTTTTTTTTTTGTAACATGTGACCAGCAGCAAAGGACTAGTAGCTCCTCCTGCTTATGTTTTCCCGCACCCGCTGGGAAAGAGCTGGACCATGTGACAACTACAGTATATATTGATTAGGAAAAAGGTACTTTGATTTTTTTTGTTTTTTTAAATAGTTACAGTGCCATCATTCATATACATAGAGAGAAGGGATAATGTAAATTAAACAGTATGTGCATAGTATCACTTTTAGTATTTACCTATGGAAACTAGCAATCATAGTTACTGCTGACTCAAAAAATTGTTGGGTCTGTAAACTGTGAACGCAGGAGGTGGTGGTAATCAAGAATATGTCCACCACACTGCAATCCAATGAAACTTACCACAATATAACACAGTATAATACCCTATAACAACCAACTCTCCCTACACAGGCTGTCAGCTCTGCCTAAATTACTCCTAATACATACTTACAAATGCCTCTTGGTTGATGCTGCTGGGGAGTGAGGGGACTGGCGCATAACAAAGCCCTTTTCGTGTTCAAATTTTTTATTGAGAGGATAAAACAAAATAAAAAAAAATAACATGGTTACAACAGTAAGGACCAAAAGGTCCCAAAATATCACAGAGCAGCATTAGAACAAACAGATAGTGTGACTAATCGGGAGTTCCATTGCAAATAAAGTATAGTTAAAGAAAAGAGGTGCAATCAGCAGTGGAGGTGACTATCGAGGAGGTTATTTGTTTCAATGCAGGTGTAAACGTGCTGGGTAGCTCCATATGGTGGAGAGATCCCGAAGGTCTAAGATAAGCTGCTTAACTCAGAGTAAATAAATATTTAGAGAAGATAGATGTAGAAGGAGAAGGGATAGGTGAGTAAAGAAGAGGAAAGGAGGGGGGTATCAGAGAGGTGGTGGAAGGGGGTAGTCAGACGGAGATCGCTGCGTTCCTATTACAGTAGAAAATTAAGGGTTATGGGCAATATTTGTTTATGGGAGGAAAAGATTAGTGTCAAGATCTTGAGGTAGAAAATGTTTGATCCATGGCTGCCATTGCTTCTCAAATCTGACCATAGAATTAAGAACGGTTGCTTCAATTTTTGCGTGGATCATAGCATTTGTTATTCTGTGTTTGGTTTCAAGGAGTGGGAGGGAGGGAGATTTCCATGCCTTGGCTATTGTCTGTTTCGCTGCCGTGGTTACTTGTAGTAGGAGCTTAAATTGGTTGCGGGTGATGTCCGAGTGTTTGACATTTAGTAGGGCTATTGTGGGGCTGGGGTTTAGGGGGCTGCCTATAAGAGTTGAGATCATCTTGAAGACATCCTTCCAGAACGCTTGAACCTGTGGGCATTCCCACCATATATGTAGGTGAGTGCCTCTCTCCGTGCAGCCTCTGAAACAGTTTTGGGGGTAGCTAGCGGAATATTTTGCAATGCGTGCGGGTACCAAATACCAGCGGAATAAGACTTTGTAGTTAGCCTCTGAGGCTATTACGTTTTGTGAGGCCGATTTGGTTGCTGACCAGATTTCCTGCCATTCCTCTTCAGTCAATTGGGTATGTAAGTCTGCTTCCCATTTTTGCACATATGGGAGGGCGGAATGGGGAGGGAGGTCTAGGAGTTGACGATAGAGTAGGGAGATTAGTCCCCGCATGTGGGGATCACGGTCACAGGCTTGTTCGAAGAATGTTTTGTGTGGGATTTCCGTTGAGGAACGAAGACAGGTGGAAAAGAAGTGTTTTAGTTGTAGGTATTGGAATAATTCAGAAGGAGGGAGGTCATGAGAGTTGGACAGAGTGGGAAAGGAGACATGTTCGTCTGGGGTAGTAAAAGAGTAGGCTCGGATCAGACCCGCGCTCTGCCACTTAGAGAATGAAGAAGGAGAGGACCAGGCGGGATAGAACGAGGGTTTATGCAAGTAGGACAGAAGTGGGTTGTGAGGGGACTGTAGTTTGTATTTAAACTTAAGTCTGTCCCATATGTGAAGGGATTGCTTAGCAATAGGGTTGCGTATAGGTTTACGGTCTGCGGGATGTAGCCATAGGAGGTTGGCTACTGAAAGAGGGTCACAGTCTGTGGATTCAATAGAAACCCATAATGGTGTTTCTTTCGTGGCGTGGTATTTTGTAAGTATTGCTAGCTGAGCTGCTTGGTAGTATTTGGAATAGAGCGGGAGGCCTAGGCCTCCTTGCAATTTCGGAAGGTGGAGTACATTTTTGGAGACTCTGGGCCTAGTTGTGCCCCATACAAATTTAAGGGTTCTGCGTTGGACAATGCGTAGGAAGTGGGCAGGGACGGGTGTGGGTAGTACTCGAAACAGATACAATAGCTTTGGAAGGATGACCATTTTCGTAGCAGTAATCCTACCTAACTAAGAGAGGGGTAGGGAGGTCCAGGAGAGTAGTAGTCTCTTGAGATACTGAAGCATGGGAGGGTAATTGGCTGAGTAAAGGTTTGTGGGATCAGGGGTAAGTTTAATGCCCAGGTAAGATAAAGAATTTGTGACCCAATTAAAGGGGAAGGTTGCTTGTAGTTGGGATTGTAGGGTATAGGGCAGTGTGACGTTAAGGAATTTAGATTTAGATGGGTTAACCACTAGCCCAGAGATAGAGGCAAATTGTGAGAGGTTAGCCATAAGGTTGGGAATAGTGACATGTGGAGATGTGAGGAAAAGCAGTATATCGTCTGCGAAGAGGCAGAGTTTGTGTTCGTGACCTGCAATCTCCAATCCTTTGATGTTTACGTCTTCGCGTATCTGCTGGGCTGGTGGTTCTATGGCCATGGTGAATAGGAGTGGTGAGAGGGGGCATCCCTGACGTGTACCTTTTTGAATAGGGAAAGGGTCTGAGGAATGACCAGCATATGTAACATGAGCGGACGGGTCAGAATAAAGAGAGAAGACCCACTGTAGAAAGTGTGGGCCAAAGCCCCATTTTTCTAAAACTGCCCGGAGATAAGACCATGAAAGGCTCTCAAATGTCTTCTTTATATCAAGTGAGAGGAGACACATGGGTATTTTGCGTGTCCGGGCTAAGTGAGTCAGGAGAACCGTCCTGCGCACGTTGTCTGCTGCTTGCCTAGAGGGCATGAAGCCCACTTGGTCTCTGTGTATTAGGGAGCCAATGAAAGTATTGAGATGGGTTGCGAGGATTTTGGCAAGTAATTTGATATCATTATTTAGTATTGATATTGGTCGAAAATTAGACCAGGAGGTATCGTCTGTTTGAGGTTTGGGGATCATTGAGATGGAGGCTCTTAGTGAGTCTGGTCGAAATGTTGAATTCCGGAGGATGGAATTCAGGGCTTTGGTAAGGGCAGGGGATAGGATATTTATGTATTGTTTGTAATAAGCAGCTGTAAAGCCATCTGGGCCTGGGCGCTTATGGTTTTTCAACGATTGGATCGCAGTATGCACCTCTTCCTCTGTGATATGTTGCTCAAGGAAAGTTCGGTGCTGGGGGGGAGAGAGCAGGGAGGTTGATGGAGCTTAGAAAATTGTGAGTTTTAGAGGAAGTATCTGCAGTGGAGGGGGACGAGTAAAGCTCAACCAGGCGCGTACGGAAGAGGTGTAAGATTTTGACTGGATTACTGGTGAAGGAGTTGGGGGCATTTTTAAGCCGAATGGGTTTGTAAGGTTTCTCCAGGTTCCTAAGAGAAAGGGCAAGGAAGGTGGCCGGTTTGTTGGCTTTTACATAAAAGCGGTGGTGTGAACGGCGTAGTGCCTTCTCTGCAGCTTCAGTCATAAAAAGATCTAGTTCAAGTTTAGCTTTGTCTAATCTGGTTTTATTAGTGGGGGTAGGTGAGGATTGAAAGGTTTCATGGGCAAGAGTGAATTCTTGCTCCAAGGAGGTGAATTTGCTTTGAAGCTCCTTTTTCCTGCGTGTAGCTATGCTTATTAGGGTTCCTCGGAGGACTGGCTTGTGGGCTTCCCAGACCAGGAGGGGAGTAGTTTCTGAAGTGGAATTCAGAGCGAAATACTCCTTAAGGGATGTTTCTATCTCGAGGGCATGGGATGGATGTGAGAGAAGGGAATCATTGAGTGACCACGGTCTCCTGCTTTGAGAAGGGAGTAATGATGAAAGGGTGGTTAGAGTGGCATTATGGTCAGACCATGGGATGGGGACTATTAGAGATGAAAAAATATGGGGAAGGGTGCCTACTGTGGTGAGAATATGATCTACACGTGAGAACGTGTTATGGGGATGCGAGTAGTAGGTGAATTGCTTTTTTAGGGGGTTCATTTCCCGCCATGTGTCTACTAGGGAGTGATTGGCCAGGAGTTGTTGGAAGGTGAGCTTGCGAGGAGAGGTTTGTGGGGAGTAAGGGGACTTATCAAGGATAGGAAGGAGAACCTGGATGGAGTCTCCTCCTATGAGGGCGGTGCCCATTTTATGCGTGTCTAGGGTTTTGAAGAAGTGAGAAAGGAATGGGGTAGGGGATTGATTCAGAGCATAGTAAGAGGCCACTGTTACTGGCGTGTCAATTAAGTGGCCTGTCAGTATCAGGTATCTACCTTCAGGGTCTTGAATTGCTCGTTTTAACGTGAAGGGGGTGGATTTGTGAAAGGCTATTAGAACGCCTCTTTTTTTGGAGTTAGCTGAAGCGGTGTAAAATTGAGGGTAGGAAGGACTCAGAAACTTTGGGGATTGTTGTGTTGAAAAGTGGGTTTCCTGAATGCACACAATGTGTGCTTTAAGCGAGGCATATGTGCGAAAGGCTTTTCGCCGTTTGTTAGGGGAGTTGAGTCCCTGGGCGTTGTGGGAGAGGAAATTGAGGTTAGCCATGTGGTATGGGTGGTGCGGTGGCTGGTAAATAAGTGTTACTTACTGTGTCCTGCGATCTCCGTCTGACATAGGGGAG
>BLSH010066357.1:91214-121084 GCA_018402905.1 Glandirana rugosa
ACGAGAAATCTCTAATTTCTGCTATCTGTCCTCAGAGCAACAGCACAGACAGCAGTAGTAAAGTAATCTATCTCAGGATGCAGGATCAGGTCTTAAAATGTCTCAAATCTGTCCCTCACGCAGTCAGCTACCTCTCCCTACACTAACCTAAGGAGCATGTGACTGCAGCACTGTGACTCCAGCTTATAAAGAGGCTGGGTCACATGATGCACCGGCCAATCACAGCCATGCCATTAGTAGGCATGGCTGTGATGGCTTCTAAGGGCAAACCAGTGAAACGCTTGTTGATTGGCTGCCCTGCAGCTTCTCAACACGTGGAGTAAAATAGCAGAACCCCGGACCGAACCCGAACGATTTTTGAAATGTCCGGGTCCGTGCCACGGACACCCTAAAGTTCGGTACGGACCCGAACGTTACAGTCCGGGTTCGCTCAACACTATTTATGAGCATGCTCCCTTTCATGCAGTACACTATATGGCTTCCAGTGCTGCCCGTCCCTCTCCCTGAGTGCTGCTGTATAGGTAATTGGACGAAACTGGTATCAATGTAAAAGTAGATTTTACACTAGTTTTTTTCATAGAAATAAATGAACTATTTACATGGGGCATTTGTGAGGTTACCTGCAAAAAAGGTTAACTGTTGGTAATCCAGAGTTAAACACTGTAGATGACATCATTTCCCAGTCATAAGGTCATTATGCATTTTTTTGCAGTAGATTTTCTTGTGTAATTGAGTCCACAAAACAGGCACTGTTGGGGAGAGGTTTGGAAAGCTCTGCTTTTGGCCTTTTTATGACCAGAATCGTTTCATGCTTTTGTGATCAGAGCAAAATTTGCCATTTACAGTGTGTAGAATCAACTGCTAATATCTTTTTAACTGCCTTGTGTATTTACATAAAATTATACTGTAATTCTGGGGACAGATTTGGCTTTCCTTTGCAAGCATACTTAAAAACCTTTTAGTTTATGTTAATTATTCATGAAGAAAAAAAACAGAGAAAGTGTAAAAATAAAGAATTTCTCCTTAAAACCATCAACGATTTCTCCTTTTAAAAAAAAAAATTGTAAATAGTCATACAACTCTAAGCAAATTTTCCTATTTGTCCTAAATGAACACATATTATTTACTTTCAAATTTTTTTTTCATATTATTTATGTTTCAATCATAGACCTAAATTGAATCCTAGCTCTAGCCTATAACTCTAGCTTTAACAAACAGTAAGTATATCAATCCTAGCCCTAATAAATAATGATTGAGGCATAAAAAGAAAAATAATAAAATCTTGCAGTGTACCACACTCCACTCTCTGTTAGAGAAAGCAGAAGAAGATAGAGCTTGGGAGAAAGCAGTGTATTTAGCACAAGACCTCTCTGGACAGTTAGGCCTCATACACATCAATGTTTTGTTAAAACGAGCTGTAATGTTGGGTCCAATGCCAGGAAAAAATCATTGTTAAAAACCTGTTTTGCACCGGCGTTAATGCTCGTTAGTGAACATCAGCTCTACATCGTGTTTTGTTTAAAAAAACATTCCTCTGCTATTTTTGGATATTTTAAAACAGAAAACACCGGCGCTAAAAACGCTGGTTAACATCGATACGGCGCTAATGCGCGTTAGTGAGCATTTTGCCGGCTCAGCATCAAAAACGTTCTAACGCTACAGCTTCAGAACGCGCAGGTCCTGCCTTAGATTTACAGCTTAAGAACGCAGGTGCCTTCTACAGCTCAAAAACATCAACGTGTGTATGAGGCCATAGAATAACATGGTGTGGCGTTTTTAAGCTGTACAAACAGCTCAAAAACGCGGCATTAAAAATGCCCGTGTGTATGAAGCCTTAGAGAAATCTGAAGCAACTGTAACTTGCTGCTGGCAAAATCTGTGGTAGTGACGTGTTTAATAACAGCCCAATCCCAAGTTGCAAAGCATACTTGTGAACACTGATCTAGGCTAAGTCTGTGCTTGGCTGTGGCTATTGGGTGATATTGCAGGCTACCAAGGGTCTAGCTCCAGTTGCATTACTTGACAATGCAAAGAACACAACCACACTCAATCTTCCACCATGTATAAGATATTATTGCACTTAAAAGTACATAGCCCCACCAGGATCTTATTCCCTGACTGTGTACTTTTTATGTGGGATAAAGCCTTACATGGGTTGGAACATAGAATGCAACAGTTATTTGCATTTTCTGACCCTGTTTCAGGGCAGGGCAGAAGCACAGGAGAAACATCCTCAGGCAACCTAAAGTGTTACTAAACCCAGGACCCTGCATTCACTATATCTGGTCTCCTACAGTACACAGAACATGGAAACGCAATTATTTTAGTAAATATAAACTGCAAAATACCTTTTCTCATCAGCAGTATATAGCAGTCTTGTGACTTCTATCAGTGTCTGGTTC
The DNA here is from genome assembly GCA_018402905.1 of Glandirana rugosa. NCBI lineage: Eukaryota > Metazoa > Chordata > Amphibia > Anura > Ranidae > Glandirana > Glandirana rugosa. Next base: position 93,617 of record BLSH010066357.1, read on the forward strand.
TGTCCTATCAGGATGCAGGACCCCTGACCCTCTATCTGGACAGTGCTGATTGTCCCTGTGCTGATCACATGTACCATCCCAAGAAAAAAAAAACTCTCTAGCAATACACACCAAACTGAGCATGTGCAGTCTGTCCCATGGCTCTGTATTATCAGGAAATATATTGGGGACAGTGGAAGGAGGAGAGGATCAGGATCAAACAACCTTTTTATACAATGCAGAGGATTAACCACTTAGGTTCCACCGTGAGTATAGCAAGCATGCTTTACTGCATAAACAGACTGATTTTACTGTTGGGGGTTTAGTAACACTTTAAGGCATTACATCTAAAGCTTTAAATTAGGTTTGTGTTCAGATAAGTATTTTTAGAGGATAACCAGCAATGGCAGCCCCTATATTTTGGATGTTACAAATGTACATTAGAGAATAACTGTGTTTTTGTATAAATACAGATTGTAGGCTATGTTTTTACTAGCCATCATGGTAAAATATCAGTCAGGGTCAGTTCTATCGATAAGCTATATATTGCCAGCGCTTTAGTTCCCAAGATGTCTACCACTATTGTGTATATTTGACAGGTTCACTTGCCACAATGATAGTAGATTACTATGACACTGCTCCCTAGAGGTTATTGATTTTCAGATCTGCACAATAAACACATTTCTGGTAGTCTCTAATAGTTGGGTGAAATATGCTTTTGATGACTGCACTAAAAAATCTTTTTTTCTCAAAGTGGGTCTTTAATATTTTTTATGTATGTTACTGTGAAACTGTCATTTTGCATGAACAGCCACCATATGTATTATAACTTTTATTGGTGGCCTTGTACTTAGTGCTGTCATGGTAACAGACTCTGGTAAGCAGTAATGTCAAGGTATTGACATTACTAAGTGGATATCATTATAAAAAAAATCCATTTCTTGTATTATCTGGTAAACTGCTTTAGCTACCAGGCTGAATATACTGTGTATTTTCAGGTAATGAAGCTTAAATAAAGCAATTATTGTGGTGGTTATGATGAAAGTGATTGCAATTTAATTACATGAATGCCCTAAATAGCTGTTCTTGGAATGTATGGGGAAACTTTTTTTCCTATTAGTCTTTTTTCACAAGCCTCCAGCACCTACCACACTGACAATGGGAAGTAGAAGGTCAGTAAATGCAATGTGCATCAAATAAATAATATCAAACGGATGGAACACAACGTTGTAAACATTATCATTTATAACCATATTCTTGTCTTTAAAAAAAAAACAATCTAAAGGATTTAAAGCAATGTTTTAATTAGCATAAAGCAATGAGGCAACCCTTTTAGGATTCACTTAAAGTGATTGTAAAGTCTCATTTTTTTTTAATAACAAACATGTTATATTTACCTGCTCTGTTGCAGTGGATTTGCACAGAGCAGCCCAGATTCTCCTCTTCTTGGGCCCCTCTTCTGTGATCCTGGCCCCTCCCTCCTATCGAGTGCCCCCACAGCCCAGCAGCTTGCTATGGGGGCACCTGAGCCGAACTGCAGCTCCGTGTGTCCATTCAGACACGCAGCGGCAGTTCAGCCCCGCTCCCCCCTCCTCTGATTGGCTAACTGACTTTGATTGACAGATGTGGGAGCCAATGGTGCTGTGGCTGCGCCCTAGCCAATCAGGAGGAGAGTCCCAGACAGCCGAGGGAATCATGGACATCCCTGGATAGAGATGGGGCTCAGGGCAAGTATTACGGGAAGCTGGTGAGGCTGCTACACACAGATTTTTTTATTTTTTATTATTATTATTATTTATTTATTTATTTTATTTATTATTATTTTTTATTATTTTTTTTTATCTTAATGCATAGAATGCATTAAGATAAAAAAAACTTTTGAAACTCCTTATTGTTGTTCAAAATTATTGTGAGGATTCCTCCTTTTGAGACTTTACAAACTTAATGAAGTGTGGCATTTGCCCCATTACATCTATTTAAATTCTTATCAAAGAAACCCTTGCATGAAAATAAAGGTCTGCTTACCCTTTGGCCACCACCCTCTGTATTAAAATACTAACCCCTCATTCAGGAGAGTGCACCAGAAGTCAGAATGTAAGGTAAGTATTTTTTTACATTTTTAGCCAGCAGGAGCCTTAGCCTACATCATCACAGATTGTCTGCACGCTGGGAACCAATTACTAACTCTCAGCACAGGCACATCTGCAGTTTATGAGAAGAAGAAAAACATATTCCATCTGTGCATAACTTTAAGGTATACTGTAGAGATATACTGAAAGTTTATTATCCTGGCAGGAGTTCTCCTTTAAACCCACAGATGGAACTTTGCAAGGTGTCCCGAGGATGTTATAACATTTTTGCTGGAACCGTATAACCTTGCCAGTTTTGCTTGTTTTAAGATTGACTTTCTTAGGCTTTAAATAGAAATAAAAAATAGATGAGGGATTGGATAGTGTAAAATGCAGAAAGGCAATGAACACTGAATTTCTAATTTTAGTTTACCAAAAGACGTTGCATTCAGACTTCAAATACCTCCAAGAAAAAGCTCCAAGGCCTGTGGTTTCACATTTTCTTTCAAGTAATTCTTTAATCTGTGTGGAAAAGATGTAAAATCTTTCTGATAGTTGAAGCTGTATGCTGTGCACATGGAGCAGGATAAAAATAATCATAACAGCAAGCATACCAAATTATTTAGCACTTGTTCTTGGGAGCAAATCTATGTTAGGCAATAATTAGGAATATGTGAGTCAAATTTCATCTTTGTGAATGATTAAAAAAACTATTGAAAGTACTATAGCTATGTTTATGTATTTTTCAAAATTTCAGAATGCTTCCACCTTTCTCCGTGTTTTAGGCTTATTTAGTAAAGTACAATGCTGATACACTAAGTTTAATGATAACACAAAGACATTTTCTGGGTTTTGCAAATGATAGGACTGATTGTTTTCTGCATTTCTTGGCAAAAATGGATAGCCCACACCTTTGAGTCTGAAAAGTATACTTTTTTCCACACAGAAATGTTCCAGTATAAGAACATTTTTAGAGATTTGACCTGTTTTTCCACAGCAAATGGAAAGTTTCTTTTTTTGTGCTCACACAACACCAAGACAGCGGCAGAACGTCCATTGGGGGCGCACGGGTGCCACCTCCCCCTATCTATGTGTCCGGCCCCCTAATCTACATAGCAGGGTGCCGACTATGGATTCCAATGGGGGGAGTGTTTTTTGAAGCATGTGATTAGAGCCAGATGCTCCAATAGGCTTAAAAAAAGGGTGGGCTCAGGGTGCAGATCGCCACACTGATCCTCTTCCCAGCCAATCAGGAAATGGGTCTAAGATCCATCACCCAATTGGCTGAAAGGACAGGTGATACTTTTGGATGCCTAGGAGAAGGAGGGAGGAGCCACATGGCAGAAGCCACAGGAAACTGCACACCACCAATAGAAGCCCGCTGCCCACCAGAGCCCACAACCATCTTGCTGCCCACAACCCACAGGCTGTCTGTCAGACCCCGCAACCCACCAGCTGCCTGCAGGAATCCGGCCACCACTCGCAACTGACCGGGTAAGTGCCGGAGGTGCCACCAACCAACCAACAGGGGGGTGGTTGTTTGCCGCCCCCCCAAAAAAAACACCAGCCACCACTGCATCCAAGGCCACTGGGTGTGAACTCTAGGCAGACACAAATTCATGCAGTTATGCATTAATTAATATGTAATTTAATTTATTTTCATCCTCTTGCAATCCCCAGTACAGCAGTGTAAAAATAGTAAGATCTGAAAAACCCCAAACTGTATGGATAGAATCAAGGAGTTGAAATAAACATATTGCCATCCTAATTTCCCCAAAAATCACAAGTCTGTAACAAAATCAGTCAGAATTAATCTGGTGTTTATGTATGTTCCCTTACATATACCTAGTGAAGTGACGGGTCCAGGCAATACACCTAGATTAAACAAAACCTCCTACATAAGTTATACCTATTTATCTGTAGTCTTTTCTTCTGTACTTAACTTACACTCAGCATAGCTCAGTGAATGCTAATTGGAGTAAAGGGACATACTCCTCTTCACACAGCACACAGGAACAGAGCTGGGGCTGTGCTGGAGCTCCCTCCCCTGTCACCTTTATATCTCTTCGTGTCAGGAAAACTTGTCAGAAATGACTCATACAGATAGCAGAAGAACAAGGTAGCAGATAGAAATGACCCTTAGTGGTCTAGATTGAGAAAAGTACACACTATAGAGGGATATGCATTGTTCATATTGCATGGCAGAGGTTTACAATCACTGTAAGCTGCCGTGCTTAAACCTGCTTAAGACACATTTGATGAAAAGCAGAGAAGTTCGATGAAATTACATCACCAATGGTACTTGGTCCATAGTCTTCAAAAATGCCTCATGGAGCCCTGTCGTAAATAGCCAAGTTGCAAATAGTTTTGAGAAGAGTTTGTGGAATATCCATCTTTATGTAATGGAGTTACCATCATGAGAAGTTGCTACACAAATGTATAAGGAAATACCAATTTATTTTACACCATGCATGTATATACAAGGTCCAGAAGGCTGAAAAGTTGCATTAGGTCTTCTAGGATTAATGTACATAAGATCTATGTCATAGATGGTATCAAACAAAATGCTATTTCATTCTGCTAAATAATATGCAACTTTTTAGATTGCAAAATGGAATTGTCATATGGAAATACTGTGTAGATGTATAGTTGACATTAAGAGTGTGTCAGCTGAGCATAATAAAATATTCTCCAACATACCTTCATCACACCACTTGAATACTTTGATTGGTTAGAGTGAGCTCTGTGGCATCCTTCTCATGGTTATGAAAATACTAATGCATTTGGCAGCTGGAGCTTTTGTTTCACAACAAAGCTATCAGGAATACTGAGAGTCACATTTCTGAGGGCCAATGACTCGACCATATCAGATTGATCTTACACCGATAACGATCCAAACACTGCTCTGAATCAAACACCAAGGAAACTCTACTTATAGTGGTTCTAAAGCCTACATTTTTTTCCTTAATGCATTCCTTGCATTAAAGTAAAAAAAGTATTTAGGCATCAGACTCCCCCCTCGAGTCTCCCCCCTCACCCCCCTTTTTATTTACCCGAGCCCTCATTCTATCCAGCGCTGTGCCTATCTGCAGCTCTTCTCTCCCCTCGCTTACACTGCTGTCAATAAAAGCCAGTAATGAAGGATATTTCAAGTAAATTAGAACTATCACATATGAATATTCTATGCCTAAAATTTCCAGCCAGTAGGTGGGGCAGTGAAATCTTTCTCACATATTTAACCACATGCCGCTCAGCCGCCGTCATTTTACTGTGGCAGGTCGGCATGTTCCCATGAATCGCCATCATTGTACATCAATCGCAGGAACGGGGTTAGCGGGTGCGCAAGCCCACGGCACTTCCACAGAGCCGATGTGTGTGGCCGCGATGTCTGCCGCCCACCCATGATCGCTCCACAGACAGCCAGAATGGGGATCTGTTAATGTAAACAAACAGATCCCCATTCTGACAGGGAAGTGGAGAGAGATCTGCTGTTCCCAGTGATCGGGAACAGCGTTATTTGTCTACTCCCAGGCAGTACACCCCCCACAGTTGGAAGCACCTCCCTAGGGAAAACTTAACCCCTAGATAACCCCCTAGTGTTAACTTCTTTCCTGCCAATAACATTTATACAGTAATCAGTGGCTATTTTTAGCTCTGATCGATGTATAAATGTCATTGGTCATGAAAAAGTGTCAAAAGTGTCCGATCTGTCCACTGCAATGTCGCAGTCCCGCTAAAAATCGCAGATCGCCGCCATTACTAGTAAAAAAAAATAAAATAATAAAAATTCCATAAATCTATTCCCTATTTTATAGATGCTATAACTTTGCGCAAAAAATTTACCAAAAATATGTAGAAGAATGCATATCGGCCTAAACCGAGGAAGAAATTTGTTTTTTACTTTTTTTTTTTTTGGATATGTCATATAGCAAAAAGCAAAAAATATTGTTTTTTTTTCAAAATCGTCACTCTTTATTTGTGTATAGTGCAAAAAATAAAAACCGCAGAGCTGATAAAATACCATCAAAAAGCTCTATTTGTGGGGAAAAAAGGACACCCTTTTGTTTGGGTACAACGTTGCACGACCGCGAAGTCAGTCAAAGCGGCACAGTGCCGTATCGCAAAAAATGGCCTGGTCATTAAGGGGAAAATTGTTCCGGTCCTTAAGTGGTTAAAGACTAACTTAAAATGAAACTTTACCCATAACAATTTTGATACCGTGCCTCTGAACAGCAGTAAATCTTAAGACTCTCATCAGATCGGCCTCTACATATTTGGCACAGTGCCTAAAAATAGAGAGCAACTGAGCATGTGCAGACCAGAGGCCGCATATTACTAGATTCTAAGGAGTATAGGCCCTTATTTTAAATGTTTTACATAGCTATACCTGCAAAAGAGGTCAGGCTGAAGTGATCTAGCCTGATATAGTCCCGATAACAAAGCAGCACTATGGCCTTACCACGCCCAACTGCTTTAAATAAAAAGACAGCACAGTATATTTACAAAGTACAGTGATATGCTTAACAAATGTGCATTGCATTCTGCTTAGGAGTGGAGTGGACCCTGAAGAAAGCAGAGTGCCATTCACAACAATGAAAACAGTAAAGCCAGGGGCAAAGAACCTGGTCAAATAAATGGACAAAGTCCTTATACTAGTCTTTCCTCCAATCGCAGTGCTAGCCAGAACTCTGAGACACAGCATACTGCACACCACAGCCTTCATTTTATAAATGACTTGTAAAATGAAAGCTCAATTTTGGGTAAATGTTAATTTGTCCAGCAGATGTAACTGCTATAAATAGTGGCCTATATTTCACTGTTTATGTTTTTGTTGACTGCATATGTTCATTAGTGTATGTAAGTCTATCTAGATTTCCATGCTCTAATAACATTTACAAACTGTTTTTCTGTAGTGTTGTTCCAAAACGTAGTACTTGGTAACCAGATTGAAATATTACAGAAAATGCAAGTTTTTCCAAATGTACTTCATCACATCAGAGGTTCATTTCTTACATATAGATAAATAATTATTTTTTCGTCTTTTTAATTTCTGCTAAGCAATAAAAACTCTGATGTTAGTGGGAAACATATAATCCTAAATTTGCCCCACTGTGTAGTGGAGTAATTATTTATTATTTATTTTTCCTCTGCTATGATTTTTTTTTCCCTGTACATTGTTCAATATCTCTTGACATGGTGTCATCAGTAGTCAGTGTAGAAGAGATCAGAACCCTAATAATAGATTTTTGACAGTTCGTTCCCCTTACCTGTCCAAGATATGTCATGACTGCTCATGAGTGCTTCATAGCAACAAAGGAGACAGAAGGAAAATGCCAATTCCTAAGTTTGAGGTAGAGACCTTCTCTGGTTTGACATTTCAGCAGAAAAGTGGTTTATGAGATGCATAATTTTTCATCAGGGACCCAGCTGCCATCTTCATAGAGGCTTTCACTTCCGTAAATGACAAGGCAAGGTCAAAGGTGCATTGTTTAATTCAAGGTTATTTTATATGTAGTGCCTTTAAAAATGATGTACTCATCTAAGCAATAAGTGCTACCAAAGGTCCACAGTTTGGATAAATGAAACAAACATGTTTTTCTCTTTCAAATAATAATTTACAGTATTACTAGTTAACCCCTTTATATGAGAAACTGATAGAGCACAATTAACTATATTTTAAAAATATATTTTACTTCATTTGTTTTTTTAGCTTTTTTGTTTCAAATTTTGTGTTCGTGTTTAGATGGAAACTATAATGTTTTTGATTGTTTATTATAATTTATTTATTTATTTTTTGTTTAGAAATGTATAAAAAATGTATTATATACTTTTTTATTATTTTTGTTAATATTTATTTTATAAATAAGCTTATTTTTCAGGGCATACTATATATTATGCTTTTTTTGCAAAAAGTGCTATCAAACTGAAACTGTTGTCTGATACACAGGAAACATATGAAATATTCACATAACTTATTGCACACTACACATCTCCTTTGATTGTTCAGTATTTTATGTAGAGTGTATTTTTAAATATTTTATAGACCCTTCTCCATGAAGAGTACCCGTCACTGCCAAAGCTATCACAAGAGATGTTGTTAATCCCTTGTGATAGCAATAAAGTTTAATTTAAAAAAATGTAAAAAAAATGAAATGTAAATTAAATAATACAACAAATGAAAGCACCAACATCCCCGTGCTCATGCAGGCATGCAAACAAGCATGTAGGTCTGACATGCATATGTAAAGCATGCTTATAGATAATTTTAGTCACCGCGGTTTGTGACTATTTTACATGCATGTTTGGTATCTACATTATCTTTTATATTTTACTAAATATTGGGTATTGTATTGTGTTTGTATGCACTAAAAGTTATTTAAGTGTATTTTTTCTTGAAAATTTGCATGTGATAAATGTCTGTGCAAATATCCTGTGACATAAAAATTGCAACAAGCACCATTTTATCCTCCAGGGCCTCTGCTTTCATAAATATACAATTTCTAATGGTCCTAATTAATTGTCTAGTAAAAAAATATGCATAGACTGATAGAGCTTTTGTATATCAAGCTTTCTCTTATAACATAGTTTGTGCTTTCTAATACAAGTGGGTTTTTGTAATTGTGCGGACATCTTTGTTTTACTTAAAGGGATTATAAAGTCTCAAAGTTTTTCACCTTAAAGCAGAGTTCCACCCAAAAGTGGAACTTCCGCTTTAAGGGAAGGTGACCCCCCTGACATGCCACAATTGGCATGTAATTTTTTTGGGGGGTTCCCAGGTCCACTTCCTCTCCTGGTGCCGTGGAGCCGGAAGGAAGTTCACCTACCCCCCCACCCGGCAATCTTCTGGGACATGTCACAGGCCCAGAAGATACGCCGGTCATTCACATTGCGCAGTATGACTCACGCATGCGCAGTGCGCACCCAGCTTTGAAGCCAAAGCCGGGCGTCCACACTTGTGATGTTGGCGCCACATGGAGGAGGGGGTGTAGAGCGATGCTGCAGGTGGCTGCATCGCTGGAGCGCTTGATTATTAAAAGTCAGCAGCTACACTTTTTGTTAAGTGCTGACTTTTAATAGGGTGGAGCTCCGCTTTAATGCATTCTATTTACAAAATAATTTTAGGCCTGAAAATTTGTTAAACCCCCCAAAATGATATATTTCATGAAAGCAGATACCCTGTGGAAGTATATAGTAGTAGTTTAAAAATGTTTGTGCCACACGATATTGAGCAACAGTTTAACAAGTGCAAGATTTCAGTAAAAAATACACTAAAGTTGATTTTAAGGCACACAAACTCAATATATTACCACATTTTTTAGTAGAATGATAAATGACAAACTTCGGTAACCAATACTCTACATAGGTGATGCTTTAAAAGCTTCTATGGGTCATCATTTTACAGTTAACTGTGAATAATGGGCCTAGAATTATTGTTCTCACTCAGGCCCTGTGGATCCCAGGCCCACAGGTGGGATGAAGAAGATCAGGAAGCACGGCGCGGGGGGGGTCAGAGTAGGAGGAGGGTGCACTCCAGGGGTCACAGAAAGTGCTTGGATGGCTGTACAGCCACCAGAGTATTTTCATTAGAAAGCCAACAGCTGGCTTGGGGGGTGTATGTAAAGACCCCTGCAGCTACTGCCGTAAGACCTCTAGCAGTGGCCTCCCGCCAATTGGAGTTTTAAAAAAAACTATCATGTTGTTACATGTTCACCAGGGCAATGTCCAGCCCTTATGCCATTTGTTGGATAATCCCTTGCCTATTAGCCAAGAAAATAATCATTAGTATTTTTTAACAGCTCCCACTGACTTCAATGGGGCTCACATTTAGTACCCCAACTTTAGTAATGTTGAATCTTATTCAAACTGAATCCAGGTTTGTTTCATCACTACTTTCAGTACAGCCCAGGGTAGGTCTGGTTACACAGGCAGACAGCTGGAGGGATCCCAGGTATAATGGCAAAGTGAGGCCCCCATGTTCAAAGCATTGGGTCTGGTATGGTTTAGGAGGATGGGCACACACTTGTGCCCCCCCCCCCTTTTTTTTGCTGAACTGCTAGGCTGCCTGCTTGAATATGGGTCTGTTTTGGATTTTTTTTCTTGTTTTTTTTATGTGAGGTTTCCCCTTAAAAATATTCTTCAGGTCTGGTATAAAATTTGGGGGGACCCCACAGCATTATTTTTTATTTTTTAAAGGGTCCCCTTTTAACATATTTACTAGACCCTTTTAGATTAAGGGCTGGTTCACATCTGAATCACACAGGAATGTAGTCCATGTTCCTGTGCAATTCCTAGGCCACTTCATGCAATGCAATTTGCTTCCCATTCATTTGAATGGGCTGAAATCACCCTGGATTGCACAAAAAGTAGTGCACTACTTTTCAAAAATGCACTGCACTGGATTGGATGGTACAGATGTACCATCTAATCCAGTGCAGGCAAACACACTGTGTTTTTTGATCTGTGTTTGGGGTGTCATTAGGATTATGCACACCCACAGCAGATCAAACACCCAACCCAGTGTGTTTTGAAAGCAGTGCAGATGATGTGCACGGAGATTGGGTTTCCTGCACAACAGTCTGCTGTGAATGAGCCCTAAGGGCTACTATATATGAACGGAATGCCTGGTTGCTTTGTTTATAAATAGAACAAGCAGCTGGAAGCTGTAATTTACTGTCAATTTAAAATGTTTTTTTTTCCTTTGTAAATGTCTGTTCTGCTGAAGTCAGTTGAATATATTCTACAGATGCACCACTTCACAGGTAGATTCAGGCTATCCCCAGGCATGTCATATAAAGGAAATGTGCATTTTAAAGGGGTTGTAAACCCTTGAGGTTTTTCAATTTAATGCATTCTAGGCATTAAGGTGAAAAACCTCCTGTGATGCAGCTGCCCCCTAGAGCCCCCTTTTACTTACTTGAACCCAGTCTTTCCAGTGACAGGGATGAGCACAGCAGCTCCAGCCAGTGTCTTGGGTCCTGATTGGATAGATTGATAGCAGCTCAGCCATTAACTCCCACTGCTGTCAATCAAATCCAATGACATGGGAGCCGGAGGGCAGGACTGAGTCCTGCTGTCTGTATCAATGGACTCAGTAGCAAGACATGGGAGCATGCCCGCACTAGTGCCCTGAGGGAGAGTGGGCACTTGAGGAGCACTGCTGAGGGACCCCAGAAGAGGAGGATTGGGGCCACTCTGTGCAAAACCAACTGCACAGAGGAGGCAAGTATGACATGTTTGTTTTTTTTTTTATTTAAAAAAAGAACCTATACATATCCTTTAACCACTTCCGGTGGTTATGTTATCCTGACTTGATGTCCATTGACGTCCTCAGGATAACCTGCAATTGCGTGCCTGCCATTTATCCATTGGAAGCTCTTCACCATGTGATCAGCCATGACCAATCACGGCTGGTCACAGTGTAAACAGGAAGAGCCATTTATCGGCTAGACCATCAGGGTAGCCACCCAGGGACCACCAGGGAGAGCCCACCCAGGACTACCAGGGAGCCGATCCTGACCACCAGGGAGCTGATCCTAGACCACCAGGGAGCCCACCCTAGACCACCAAGTAAGGAGCACAATGCCCAACATGGATGGCACTCAGTGCCAACTTCAGATGCCACCCTAGAACATGAGGGAATGCACACCTTAAAGTGCAATCTGCAATTAATGCCCCCCAGTGCCACCTATCAGTGCCCACCAGTGCCACCTGCCAGTGCCACCTATCAGTGCCGCCTATGAATGCCCATCAGTGCCCATCAGTGCTGCATATCAATGCCACCTATCAGTGCCCATCAGTGCTGCATATAACTGCCTTTTCATCAGTGCTCGTCAGTGCCACCTTATCAGTGTTAATCAGTACTGCCTCATCAGTGCCCATGAGTGTAGCCTCATCAGTGACCATCGGTGATGGAGAAAATGTAATTATTTACAAAGTTTTGTGACAGAAACAGTGAAAACCTTTTTTTTCAAACTTTCTGTATTTTTTTATTTGTAGCGCAAAAAAATAAAAACCGCAGAGGTGACCAAAAGAAAGCTCTATTTGTCGAAACAAAATTATAAAAAAAAATGGTTTTGGTGCAGTGTAGCATGACTGCGCAATTGTCACTCAAAGTTCAACAGCACTGAAAGCTGAAAATTGGTCTGGGCGGGAAGGGGGGGTAAGTGCCTGGTATTGAAGTGGTTAATGTTGTTCCTTTGACTTCAGTTGGGTTCAGTTTGGGTATCCAAACTTTGGTTAAGTTTGCACACATGCCTTAACTGAACCGTGGGTGTTTAACTCATCAGTGCTCAGAAGCAAGGTAAGTAGACATTTGCAGAATTTTTCCAGCAGCCATTTAGAGATATACACATCTCTAGAAACAGATGCAATGAAATCTAACAAATTTTATGCACAAGGGTTGATGCGCTGCCTTACATGTGACAAACATGCCAAAATAGCTCTTGTACCTTTTCGGAGCTTGCTTTGGGGCGTTTTTGAACAGAGCGTGTTTACATGTTTTTTCACATGACAAAACACCATTTTTTTTACCACATTTGGTTTGCCATTAAGAATGAATAGCACACAAATGCGCATTCCCCATTTTGCCATGTTATTCACATGTTCTGGAAACATGCACAGAAATGCGTATTTCTGTGTACATTTCCACTATGCTCAGGTGTGAATGGGCCTCAGAATAAAAGCATATTACTGGCTGGATCACCAGGTGAAAATAAAGAAAAAATACTTTAAAAACACAAAACTGAGCTGTGTTTTACTGCCCCCTACTGTTCCTCTGAAGCTGCAAAGGCAGCGGAGGGGATGTACATATGCCATTTTGCATCACGGCATGGCAAAAACTATCCCTGCTGTTGCATTTGGTGGGCAGTACCCATTTAGGTAACTTGGGGCATTCTGAAACTGCACAGCATCCACTTGTAATGCATGGGGTTGTGGCCTGCTAATTTGGGATTTAATGGGTTAAGACAAGCAAATATCCTCTGAAGAGCGATCTGAAAGTATATTGCTCTTTAGAGGGCACCACATGTATAAATGAGCCCTAAGGGTTCACAAATTCTCTCTCATAACTAAATACAATATACACATAAGGTACAGTCGACTTGCTCTGTTTTTTTAGGCTGGGTTCACACATATGTGAATTGGATGTGGGTTTCAATGGAGCCGATTCATACATGTCCAGGACGGCCGCGATCTGGATTTAAAAAGGATCCTGTGTATATTTGGATCCGATTCAGGTGCAAATTCAGGCAAAAATTTGGAACTGATTCACACCTGGTGAACAGACACGCACAGGACCCCAGGCATGAACCCACGGCCACACATATGTGAACCCGGCCTCAGATTAGCAGATGCAGAACAAGGAAACTGTCCAAGTATCAGTCATGATTTACCTTCCATTGCCCTAGGCCAGTGGTTCTCAACTCCGGTCCTCGGGCCCCCCCAACAGGCCAGATTTTAAGTATTACCTTGGGGAGATACAGACTAGAATACTGCAATCACTGAGCAGTAAAATTCATCACCTGTGATGTATTTCAGTTATCCTGCAAACCTGGCCTGTTGGGGGGACCCGAGGACCGGAGTTGAGAACCACTGCCCTAGGCCAACTAACTTATGCTGTCCGCTCTCCTACTTCTGCTTAGCCTTTGTATTATACTACACTCGATCTTTTATTATACATGAAAGTTGGATACTGCAAATCAGAAACATGATGGGTGGTGAGCATGGCCTGTATTGGCTATGCAGAAATTTGCTCCTGACCATTCTACAAAAAATAGCCCATGGGAAATGTCTTCTTTTCTCACCTTTTCATGCAAATAAGGCAAATTGATAGCTGGTTTTATTATGTGATATCAGTATTTTTTTTATATAATAGTGTTTTTTTCTTTGTTAATTAGACAGGTGTTTCTTTTAAATATGTCACCGTATATGTACTGTGGCTTTAAAATGTAAGAACATGAATGTTCAGTTTCTGTTTTACCAGGACATAATTATTGTGCTGAGCCATTTTAAAGCTTGCTGTATGTTGCAGTAACAACATGCCACTACTTCAGCACCTAGCAGGCCTGCAGTACAGTATGTTAGATTAATTAAACAGAGCTTGCAGGGAAGTGAATTCTCAGTACTGTCAAGATTTCAATTTTATGTTAAATATTTTTTAAAGGCCAGACCCTTAAATCTCTGGGGCTACACCAAGCAGTGAGCTGTGAATTTAACCATAGGCTAACTGCTAATGATAAGGAAAAGAGCCTAGGTTGAAGCAATGTAATACAGTTATTGGATTAGGCCATCAATCACTCCATTCCCACAGGAATAGGCAAAAGAGACAAAACAGAGAAAAGGGAAATTAGGAAAGGAATGCCTGACTGGAATACCATTCTATACCATCCTTATCATTTAGCTGGCCTGAATCTTGCCAGCATCATAATGAGATGCCAAGGATTTTATGTCTTTAAAGCCAAAGAATATTTGCATATTCTAGAAACAGCAGAAGAAAATGCCTTCATTGAAAAGAACATCCATATTCTAAGATAAATGGCAGGTTTAATATAGCCGTATTACTCTTCGTAGACTTTAATAATTGTTCCCAGAGTGAGTATATCAACTGTACACTTATAAATTTATACAGAATGCCTACATGCCCTGAACCTTGATCATTGCAAATGTATGGCCCTTAAGGGGATTCTGTGCAGAGTTCTGTTACATAGATTTAGGACTATATCAGGAGATTTTGCTGATGTAGACCCAAGGACAATGTCCTTCACATGGGCAGTATATATTTTATCATCATTCACAGTATTAAAACTATAAAAGGGGTGAATGAGAGTATAAAGCAGTCCTGCCTAAAGAGTGGTCCAAGACATATCTGTGTAAGTGATCAACATTTTTCAAACTTGTTGGATCCGGTATTACATGACGGCATCTCTATTGACTCGATAATGCATTATGGTAATGTATTATTTACTGTATAATGCTCAGTAAATTTTTCTCTTAACAGAATCAGATCTGTAAACCAGCCAGAATATATCCACTTAAAGTGGGACTACGCTGCAGCTGAGCACCACAAACCAAAAACACGATGAATGCAGCTAAGTTCCTGATCCCAAACCATCAAGGGGTTATCTAATCCTGGGATGCAATACAAAAAACCCACAAGGGGATGTGGGGGGAAATTGGGACTATACGATACTTAAATGACAATAAAGAAAACTAAGGATAGAGTAGAGGTAAAAATACAAAATTTATTCAAGTAATATTAAAAAAACCTCAATAGAGGAAGATCATTGAGTAAAAATATAAAATACAATATCACATAGTAGTGCCAGTTGAAAATACATGAGAGATGGACCCAATATACATTAGATCATGTCTTAGGAAGACTGCTCAGAGTATACCATTCCCAAATGGATACCTTGTGCTGTCTCCGTGGGTGCTGGCTCAGTATGCACTGAACATGAACAGTAAAAAGAATCCGGATGGCTGCACCCCGTTAAATGCTTTTATTCCACATACAGGTCCATACAGTACAGAAATGGGGAGTAAAGCTAATGCATTTCGCACCCACCTATGGGTGTTTACTCATAGCTTATGAGTAAGCGCCCATAGGTGGGTGCGAAACGCGTCAGTTTTGCTCCCCATTTCTGTACTGTATGGACCTGTATTTGGAATAAAAGCATTTAACGAAGTGCGGCTACCTAGATTCTTTTTACTGTTAATACATTAGATCATGTTGAAATGGGTGGACACAGAGACCAAAAACACCATTTAATTCATTGTTAATATTCAAAGCAAACTCCCCCATCCATCCATGTCTCCATGCTTTTTTTGCTGAGAAATCACTTTGAAAAATACCTCCTAGCATTCCTGGCAGTGGCCATCTTGAGTAAGGGCAGATGGTTCACGAAACATTTACTTCCTAGAGTCCATCTGCCCTTAGATCAGACATACAGGTAGGAGGATGTGGTTAGCTGAGAAAACCTCCTCTCCCCTCTTGATGACTCCTGGGATGTATGGCATCATTTACCTAGGCATGGAAACCAAGAAGTAACTGAAGAAATGTGAAAAAAGTAAATATAATATACTTTCCTATTTATTTATTAAGGCTAGCGGCTTAAGTAATATAAATAGTCAATTTTGATTGAGTAAGTGAAGTTTCACTTTAAGGACCAAGCCCTTTCTGGCACTTTTTGTTTACAAGTAAACATCTGTATTTTTTGCTAGAAAATTACTTAGAACCCCCAAACATTGTATATTTTGCAATTTTTCATGTCACATGGTATTTGCGCATAATTTTTTCAATTGTAAAGTTTGGGAAAAAATGCACATTAATGAATTTTAATGGAAAAAAAGCAGAATATATAACCCAATTTTTGGTAAAATATAAAATATGTTGTTATGCTATGTAAATAGATACCTAACATGTCATGCTTTAAAATTGCACGTGCTTGTGGAATGGCGACAGACTACGATACTTAAAGCGGTTATATCCCCTAAAATGACATTTTTACCTACAGCTAAGCCTATAATAAGGCTTACCTGTAGGTAAGAAGATTATATTTCCTAAACCTATATGGTTAAGGAGATATTCTCACTGACATCAGCAGGTGCACGCGGAGTGATGTCCCGACGAAGGCCCGGCGCATAGCGCCGGACCCTGCTGGAAAGTCCACCATAAAGACGGGCTCCCGCACATGCACGGGAGTGATGTCTCCTGGCTCCGGGTCCCTCACAGCGCTGGAGCCGCATACCCGGAAGGAACCACAGAGGGAACCTGGCAGCTCCCTCATCGGGGACCGTGCGGACCTGTGGGAGCTTTGTTCTGAGGTAAGTATTTCATAATGAGCTAGTATGCGTACATACTAGCTCATTATGCCTTTGCCTTGCAGGTGTTTTTTTTTTTTTTTTTTTTTTTAGGGGAGACAACCGCTTTTAAAATCTCCATAGGCAACGCTTAAAAATATTTACAGGTTACCTGTAAAGAGTTACAGAGAAGCTTTAGTGCTAGAATTTTTGCTTTCAATATAACATTCATGGCGATACCTCACATGTGTGGTGCGAATTCTATTTACATAGGCATGCGTGACTTACATATGCTTTCACTTCTGCATGCAAGAATGGAGGGATTGAGGCGCTTTCAATTTTTTTCTTATTTTTTTATTTCTTTTTTTTTACACTGTCCCTTTTTTTTATCACTTTTATTCCTATTACAAGAAATGTAAACATCCCTTGTAATAGAAATAAGGATGACGTAATTTTTATGGAAAAAAGATTTGCCCAATCAGGGTGCATTGCAGGGTGTTCCTCGTGACGAGAATATATATCGGCCTAAACTGATGAATAAAATTGTCTTTTTATATTTTGTTTTTGGATATTTATTATAGCAAGTGTATGT
Organism: Glandirana rugosa; assembly: GCA_018402905.1. NCBI lineage: Eukaryota > Metazoa > Chordata > Amphibia > Anura > Ranidae > Glandirana > Glandirana rugosa. The sequence continues at coordinate 111,053 of BLSH010066357.1, forward strand.
TCACACAGTGGCGATCTGACTTCGGCGGACTTTGCTAGGCGACTTTCAGTGTGACTTCAGCGCGACTTCAGGTGACTTACAACATGACTTCATGGCAGGCGACTTTGACGATCAGAGAAGGGAGGGCGGGGGTTGCCCTGGATAAATTCTTTTCTTTTCACTGTATAGTTGCTTCTATATAGATGGGGGATCTGACTTGGAGGCGACTTCTATTGAATTCTATGGGCACAACTCAGATAGAAGTCGCCTTGAAGTCGTGCAGGAACCTTTTCTGAAGTCGGAGTGACTTCAGTAGTGTACATTAAGATGGCTCCTATTCACTTCAATGGGATTTCAGATGTCAAGCGACTTGGGGCGACTTGAGGCAAGTCACCCCCTGTGTGAACAGGCTCTAAAAAAATTGTCTTTTTTTTTTCAAAGTTGTTGCTATTTGTTTTTTTATAGAGCAAAATATAAGAACCACAGAGGTGATCAAATACTACCAAATACTACCAAAAGAAAGCTCTTTTGTGGGGGAAAAAATACATAAATTTTGTTTGGGTACAATGTTGCTCAACCGCGCAATTGTCAGTTAAAGCAGTACCATATCGCAAAAAGTGCTCTGGTCAGGAAGGGGGCAAATCCTTGCAGGGCAGAAGGGGTTAAGTGGAGCTCTCTCTCTCTCTCTATATATATATATATATATATATATATACAGTCAGGTCCATAAATATTGGGACATCAACACAATTCTAATCTTTTTGGCTCTATACACCACCACAATTGATTTGAAATGAAACAAACAAGATGTGCTTTAACTGCAGACTTTCAGCTTTAATTTGAGGGTATTTACATCCAAATCAGGTGAACGATGTAGGAATTACAATAGTTTGTATATGTGCCTCCCACTTTTTAAGTGGCAGCATCCTCTTCCTACACTAACAAGAGAGCATGTGACATGCAGCACTAAGTGACTCCAGCTTATAAAGAGGCTGGGTCACATGATGCACTGGCCAATCACAGCCATGCCATTAGTAGGCATGGCTGTGATGGCTTCTAAGGGCAAACCAGTGAAACGCTTGTTGATTGGCTGCCCTGCAGCAATTCAACATGCGTGATCAAATACCCAAACCCAGAAACCAAACCCAAACTTTTTTTCAAATGTCCGGGTTCGGGTCCGGGTCACGGACACCCCAAAGTTCGGTACGGACCCTAACTTTACAGTTCGGGTTTGCTCAACTCTAAACATGAATTAAAGTGGATGTAAATCTGATTCATGAAATTTGAACTAGGCACATATATCTGCAGTGTTTTCTTATCTCTAAGTCCCGTAGCTTTCTCCTGCTCCATTCTTCTGTTATCAGCATGATAACTTCTGTCAAGTTCTCGGTCAACTGAGATAAAACCAGGCTGAAATTTGTGTCGGGAAGGGTGCTATAAATAGACTAGCAGACAGCTAAACTATTCACAGAACAGCTCTCAGAGTCCCTGCCTGTGTGGAGTGGGGGGTGTGTGTCTTTCCTCCAATCAGCTGTCTTGGCTGTGTGACCAGACTTCACTGAACAGGAAGAACAAAATATCTTAACATGTTATGAACTTTCTAAAGAATGTATAAAGCTTAAGACAGCAGATATACATGTAAAACCTATGTAGGGAGATTGGTTTTATCTCTGTGTATCATCTGAGGCTGTTCACTTCACTGGGTATAGGAGAGGGTTTACATCCATTTTAAATGGTGTTTTTGGTTTTGTGGTGTTCAGATGTAGTGAAGATAAACTTTAATTATAGTGAAAGTGGTTTTCAGGGTTAAAAGAAAGAGTAAACTCTCCAACAGGGACAGCAATAAAAATTGTTGTGTGAGAACTGGACCTTGAAGGGAAGGGTTTTTTGTAGCTGCTATTAATTTGGAATTATGTAATTCGTTTTATTTACACTTTTCCAAATATAATGAGAATTCTAACAATCAGAAGTATTACATACCTTCCCTACAACAGTCCTCGCCCACTGCTACAGTGGATTCTATAAAAAAACAAACAAATGTAAGCTTTAGAATTAATTTAAGTTCAGCTATGGTATTAAAGGCAAAATTGCTATTGCCTTTATCAGCAGCATTGCCACCAGTAACGGTCCATGCATTAGGGGTGCATGGGCACCGCCCCCCCCCATATCCATGCGTCCGGCCCCCTGATCTACATACAGGGATGCCAAATGCATGGATTCCAATGGGGGAGTGTGTTTTTGAAGCACGTGATTAGAGCCAGAGGCTCTAATAGGCTTCAAAAAAGGGTGGGCCTGACCTGCAGCCTGTCACCTGCCACCAAGATGGGGTAAGTGCCAGGGGGCAAATGGGCAGGGGGTGGGGGTGCTGGATAGGTTCCACTGGCCACCAGGGGGGAGGTTTGGAGGGGTGCTGGATAAGTGCCGCTTGCCACCCGGGGGGTGATGTTAATTGCCGCCCCCCCCAAAAAAAAATTGACCGCCACTGATTGCCACTGGACTATGCAGTTCACTAATTAACAGGCTACAGGGAAAGATAAGACCATGTATGTTAAATTAACTATAGGAAGTCTTGTAACTCTTCAAACCCACCACTCATTTCTCTTTTATTTAGGTTTACACACAATCACTGGTGGACATATAAGATTAAACAAATAGTTGGTGTTTGTTGTACCTCCTCTTTTGTTACTATGCTGATACATTGGGTACTTGGCTTACACGTGTGTAATAGTTCGTAAATGATGAGCTTGTTAGGAGAGACAGATTGATTCAGTTAAACATGTCTAGGTGTATGTAACGGATTGCTTAAATTCATTCAGATGGTTCTCTATTTGAACCTCTTGTAGAATTCTTATGCATTTTTAGTGTGCACTTGAAATAAGATTATTTGCCTAACACTAGGAAGTAGCACAAAGCTCTTCCTAACCATATTCATTTACACTAGCCAGACTACAGAAGACAGCTTAACAAGAAAAAGCATTCTATGTATTTTTCATAACCACTGAATAATATGATGTACATTATGTATTAAAAATGAAGTTTAATCTGCTTATATTTTACCTTTCCTGATTCCTCCCTCCCCTATCATCAAGCTGCTAATGATTTTTTTTTTTAAATAAAACCTTGTTTTCATTCTATTCCTTATTTTAGACACATCATGCTATCATATTAATCGTATCACACCCACGCTAAACTGTATAGTGTATAATACTGTAAACCAATAAAACTGTGAAACTTAAAAAAAAACTGTAAATTATTCTTATAAAGAAAGCTGCTGTCAATCAGACCATATGATGTTAATCCAAAATGTGTTGCACTATCCCAAAGTGCATAGAAACAGCAAAGTGTTAAATATACAAAATTTATACTACAATCAATGAATATCAAAATTCATATAAACATGCATGATTTATAAATAGAAGGATTGCCCTGGTGACAACATTCTTTTGGACAAAACACATTGGGTGGAGTCAGTCTAGTGGTGATGTCATCATGTCCGCGAAGGCACTCAGTGTTGATCTAAGCTATGTCTGTTAGTCTTTTACATTGTGAGTAGTTATCTTGTATTTTAATAAATGTGTTTTAATTACAACACATTGAGCGATCTCCTTCCCTTTTATGCATGATTTCCTGGCCCAAATCTATTGGAACGTTTCATATCCTTGCAGTGCGAGCTGGCATTTTGAGGATTTGCCCAATCCATCCATCCTTAGAGGATCCTTCCTTTCCATAAGCTGTTAGGCCTTTTAGAGGTCTAATATCTCTGGTAAGAGGCTAATATATTATTCCTTTGGTGGACTGCACGGTGGTGAAGATTGGAGACACTGGAAATCTCACATCCCCTTTTCTATTTGGAGCACATTTGAGCACTGTGAAATTTATTGGCACTTTACTGGGACTATTAGTAGTTTCATGATTTTTCACATAGGCTGTGGACTATACATGAATTTATGAATTTATTTTTTTTTTTATTTATTTAATCATTCTATTTATGAATTATGCATGTTTATATGAATGTTGATATTCTTTGATTGTAGTTATGAATTTTGTATATTGAACACTATACTGGTTCTATGCACTTTGGGATAACGCAACACAATTTGCAGTAATATTTTTATATTGATATGTGCAGATATAGTGAGTGCAGCTGTCTCTTATATATAGATTGATTTATTATTTATAAAAGCGTTTTTTTGTTTTTTAGCACTGTAGACCGTGATGTGATATGAGGTCTTGGTAATAAAAGACCATATGATGTGCCAGTGATGTAAACAAATCCTCCCAACAGGATACAGACAGCACTAATTAATCACCATATATGCAAGATCCAAAAGATCTCAGTGTTTATTCCATAACATTGCTAACATATTCCAAGTGAACAAAGTGCTTGGTGCATAAATCAGTCTCAAAAAAGTGTGTTGTGACAAAGCCATACTGTGCTCTTTCCTCTGTACCCCTGGTTAAAAGACATCACACTCACTAGATGTTGTTGATTTGTTTTTCCACCTGTGTGGCATGTGTTGAATAACACCGTCTGATTAATGATGGTCCATGGCCCCTTTAAGAATCAACCGATGGGTCTTTAGCCTTATGGACTTTAAGATACTCCTGTTCCTTTAAGGTGTTCGATGGTGTTAAGGATCATAATGGGTAGGCCTCTTATAGTGTAGTAATGTTATTAAAACTCCATAAACATGTTATCACTGGGTCTCTAAGCTTCTCTATACAAGGAAGGACAATTATGGCTGGTGAGAAGGGCCAGCAGGGTGCTGTAAAGCTTCATGAAAACATCACAGCACCCTGCCTCGGTATTCCTCTCAAGAACCCTCAGCCCTGATGCAAATAGAGAGCTGGTTGTTGGAATGAGTTATGAAAATATCAAAATACCTTGATGGGTTGATGCCAGTTTGGAGAAAAGGGTGTGTTTGCGTGCAGACTGCCCCATGTAATGCCTACATTTGATGCTGAGCTACTATAATTGAAGGAACTGAAATCCAAGGAGTAAAAAGCGAGTAAGGCAAGGGGGAGAAAGGCTAGATAATTCTGGGCATCCTCCACCCAGGAAATGAGTAATGAGGCAATTAGTAAGTAGAGTTGAGCGAACCTGAACTGTAACCGAACCGAACTTTGGGGTGTCCGGGACCCGGACCCGAACCCGGACATTTCAAAAATGTTCGGGTTCTGGGTTCTGGTAGTTGATCACGCATGTTGAATAGCTGCAGGGCAGCCAATCAACAAGCGTTTCACTGGTTTGCCCTTGGAAGCCATCACAGCCATGCCTACATGTGACCCAGCCTCTTTATAAGCTGGAGTCACTTAGTGCTGCAGTCACATGCTTTCTGAGACTCTGACTAGTGTAGGGAAAGGAAGCTGCCGGCCTTGTTGTGAGGGACAGATTGCAGATATTTTAACATCTCATCCTGCATTACAGGACAATCTGATTCTGGACTAATTAGAGATTTCTCATACTGCTGCTTTGAGTGACAGATTGCAGATCTCACCCTGCATTACAGAACGATCGGCTGCACTAGGTAGAGGTTTCTGCTTAGAGGAACAGATTATATTGTTATAAAATCATCTCCTAGTTCTATAGGGTCAGGTTCCAGCTGTTGCTTAGAGGGACAGATTATTGTTCAAAAATCATTGCCTACTCCTATAGGGCCAGGTTCCAGCTGTTGCTGTAAGGGACAGATTATTGTTAAAAAATCATCTCCTAGTTCTAAAGGGAGAGATTCCAGCTGTTGCTGTAAGTGACATATTATTGTTCAAAAATCATCTCCTAGTTTTAAAGGGAGAGGTTCCAGCTGTTGTTGTAAGTGACAGATTATTGTTCAAAAATCATTGCCTACTCATATAGGGCCAGGTTCCAGCTGTTGCTGTAAGGGACAGATTATTGTTCAAAAATCATTGCCTACTCATATAGGGCCAGGTTCCAGCTGTTGCTGTAAGTGACAGATTATTGTTCAAAAATCATTGCTTACGTCTATGGGGCCAGGTTCCAGCTGTTGCTGTAAGTGACAGATTATTGTTCAAAAATCATTGCCTACTCCTATAGGGCCAGGTTCCAGCTGTTGCTGTAAGTGACAGATTATTGTTCAAAAATTATCTCCTAGTTCTAAAGGGAGAGGTTCCAGCTGTTGCTGTAAGTGACAGATTATTGGTCAAAAATTGTCTCCTAGTTCTAAAGGGAGAGGTTCCAGCTGTTGCTGTAAGCAACAGATTATTGTTCAAAAATCATTGCCTACTCCTATAGGGCCAGGTTCCAGCTGTTGCTGTAAGTGACAGATTATTGTTCATAAATCATTGCCTACTCCTATAGGGCCAGGTTCCAGCTGTTGCTGTAAGTGACAGATTATTGTTCAAAAATTATCTCCTAGTTCTAAAGGGAGAGGTTCCAGCTGTTGCTGTAAGTGACAGATTATTGGTCAAAAATTGTCTCCTAGTTCTAAAGGGAGAGGTTCCAGCTGTTGCTGTAAGCAACAGATTATTGTTCAAAAATCATTGCCTACTCCTATAGGGCCAGGTTCCAGCTGTTGCTGTAAGTGGCAGATTATTGTTCAAAAATCATTGCCTACTCCTATAGGGACAGGTTCCAGCTGTTGCTGTAAGTGACAGATTATTGTTCAAAAATCATTGCCTACTCCTATAGGGCCAGGTTCCAGCTGTTGCTGTAAGGGACAGATTATTGGCTACATAGTACATTTGCGGGCACAATGAAGAGAGCATCAAATAAAGGACGTGGTCATGGTGCTGCTGGTAATGCTGGTGCTGCTAGTGTTGGCCGTGTTGGTGAAGCTCCTGTTGGAAGGAGAGGACGTGGTCGATGTGTGCCAGCTACACGCACATGTGAAACACCTTCCTCAGGTAGCCAACAGAACCTTCACCGGTATATGGTAGGCCCAAATGCCCCTCAACGATTGGTGAGGCCAGAACAAGTACAGGCGATAGTAGATTGGGTGGCTGACAATACCTCCAGTTCCTTCACATTGTCTCCCTCCCGGTCCCTTGATGAAAGCTCAGAGTTGGCACCTGAACCCCATGGCCATCTGCCTTTCACCTCAGCCCCTTGTAAATTAGCCAAGCAGTCTGAGCCCCAAGTCATGCAAGAGACTCGTATGCTTTTTGATGACTCTCCTGGTGTGCTTTCCGTGGGGCATCCACATAGCGCTGCTCCAGGAGTGGAAGACATTGAGTGCACCAATGCCCAACCACTTCTGTTGCACAATGAGGACATGGAAACACCAGCGCAGCACGTCTCTGATGATGACAAAACACAGGTGCCAACTGCTGCAGCTTTCCTCAGTGTGCAGACTGACAAGGAGGGCAGTGGTAAAAGATGGGTGGAAGATGATGGGGAGGAGGATGATGAGGTCCTAGACCCCACATGGACTGAGGGTCATGCAAGTGACGTGTGCAGTTTGGAGGAAGAGGTGGTGGTCGCACAGCAGCACCAGCACAGCAAAAGAGGAAGCAGGTTGCAAAAGCGGAGCGAGCGCCCCCTAGACAGTATGCCTGCTACTACCCACCACACCCAGGGACCTAGCACACCAAAGGCAGCTCAAAGGCGTTCCCCCGCGTGGCAGTTCTTCACACAATGTGCTGACGACAAGACACAAGTGGTTTGCAAGCTGTGCAATGATAGCCTGAGCCGGGGCATAAATGTTCTAAACCTCACCACAACCTGCATGATCAGGCATCTAAATTCAAGGCACAAGCTGCATTGGAATAATTACCTCAAAATCCAAGAAAGGTCTCGGCCTTCTCCTGCTTTCTCTTCTGCTGCTGCCTCGGCCTCTTCCTCCACCTCTACAGTGACAGTGTCACCTGCAAGCCAGCAAACAGACGATATGACAACAATGCCACCATGTTCGCCACCGTCGCCAAGCATTTCCACACCATGGTCCCATGGAAGCTTACAGCTCTCCATCTCCCAAACACTGGAGAGAAAGAGGAAGTACCCCCCCTACCCACCCACGATCCCTGGCCCTGAATGCCAGCATTTCAAAATTCCTGGCCTTTGAAATGCTGTCATTCCATTTGGTGGACACGGACAGCTTCAAAAGCCTGATGGCGGTGGCTGTCCCACAGTACGTGGTTCCCAGCTGCCACTACTTTTCCAGGCAAGCCATCCCTTCCCTGCACAAACAAGTCGGGGACAAGATCAAGTGTGCACTGCGCAACGCCATCTGTGGCAAGGTCCACATAACCACTGATACCTGGACCAGTAAGCACGGGCAGGGATGCTATATCTCGCTAACTGCACACTGGGCAAATGTAGTGGCAGGTGGGCCTGAGCCGGATAGCCATTTGGCAGATGTCCTTTCACCACCGAGGATTGCTGGGCATTTCTCTTTGCCTCCTGTTGCCTCCTCCTCCTATTGCTCTTCTTCCTCCTCGACCACCTCCTCATCCACTCAGCGTAACACCTTCACCACCAACATCAGCACATCCAGGGGGAAACAACAGCAGGCTGTTTTAAAACTGATATGTTTGGGGGATAAACCCCACACTGCGCAGGAGCTGTGGATGGGCATTAAACAACAGACCAATGAGTGGTCGTTGCCACTGAGCCTCAAGCTGGTGGTATGCGACAATGGGCAAAATCTCATAGTGGCTCTGGGCCTAGCCTGTTTGACGCACATCCCTTGCCTGGCGCATGTGCTGAATTTGGTGGTACAGAATTTTCTAAAACACTACCCGGATATGTCAGAGCTGCTGCAGAAAATGCGGGCCATCTGTGCGCACTTTCGGCGTCCTCACCCTGCTGCTCGCCTGTCTGTGCTGCAGCGGAACTTCGGCCTTCCCACTCACCGCCTCATATACGACGTGCCCACAAGGTGGAACTCCACCTTGCACATGCTGGAGAGACTGTGCGAGCAGCAGCAGGCAATAGTGGAGTTTCAGCTGCAGCACGCACAGGTCAGTCGCTCTGCGGAACAGCACCACTTTACCACCAACGAGTGGGCCTCCATGCGAGACCTGTGTAGCGTATTGTAGTGTTTTGAGTACTCCACCAACATGGCCAGTGCCGATGATGCTGTTCTCAGCGTTACTATCCAACTTCTATGTCTCCTTGAAAAAACACTTCGGGCCATGATGGAAGAGGATGTGGCACAGTAGGATGAGGAGGAAGAGGGGTCATTTCCATGGTTATCAGGCCAGTCATTCGCAAGTGGCTCGGAGGGTGGGTTCCTGCACCAGCATAGGCCAGGTCAAAAATATTCAAGCCAGGGCACAGTTCGGGAGGATGAGGAAGATCATGAAGAGGAGGAGGAGGAGGAACCGCAGCAGGGTGGCACCCAACGCAGCTCGTGGGCATCACTGGAGCGTGGCTGGGGGGATACAGAGGACACAGATGATATACCTCCCACAGAGAACAGCTTATCTTTGTCTCTGGGCAGCCTGGCACACATGGCCGACTACATGCTGCAGTGCCTGCGCAACGACAGCCGAGTTGTCCCACATTGTAACGTGTGATGATTACTGGGTGGCCACCCTGCTGGATCGCCGTTACAAGGACAACGTGCTGTCCTTAATTCCCTCACTGGAGCGTGATTGGAAGATGCGCGACTACAAGCGCACGCTGGTAGACGCGCTGCTGAGGGCATTACCAAAGGACACCGGGGGCTCAGTGGAAGCACAAGGTGAAGGCAGAGGAGGAGGAGGAAGAGGCTACCAACGCAGCTGTGGCACCGCCAGCACCTCAGAAGGCAGGGTTAGCATGGCCGAAATGTGGCAAAGCTTTGTCAGCAGCCCGCCACAACGTATGAGAAGGTGGTACAACGACTTTACGACGGAGGACGATTCTGTAACAGATAGCCGACCACCACGACAAACAACACCGCCCGACGACTGTTTCGAAACGGTGTAAAGCCGGTACGATTGGGACGGAAGACTCCACGACCGCCACGGTGTCGACGCAACCATCGGAGAAGGAGGAGGAGGAGACGGAAGTGGAACACGAAGGTGACTCGGGGGCCACAGGAAACCATTACGGGAGTCGTCGCGCAGATGGTCGCACGCGAACATCAGCGCGTAGAAGGTTAGTGCGAGGTC
>BLSH010066357.1:130687-142351 GCA_018402905.1 Glandirana rugosa
CCCCTCTTTCTAATCACCAATCCAGCAGGTGATCCATCCAAGATATAGTACTTTGATCAAAAACTAATTGTAACGGTTATCAGAGACCTTCGGATCTCCTGTTACAATTAAGTAGCCTCTTCAAACTGTAATTACCGTTTATTCTTATTGCAATATCGGTTACTTTCTATTTCTGTTAATTGGAGCTACCTTTTCTATGATGACCATTGTTCGATGTCATTTCAGTCTCCTGTACCATCTACCAAATGCCAAATAAAATCTGTTTAAAAAAAAAAAAGATAGCCTAGGCTATAAGAAGATTGAAAAGGACCCTGAAACTGAGCTGCAGCATGGTGGCCAAGACCATACAGTGGTTTAACAGGAGAGGTTCCACTCAGAACAGGCCTCGCCATGGTTGACCAAAGCAGTTGAGTGCACTTGCTCAGCATCATATCCAGAGGCTGCCTTTGGGAAATAGACATATGAGTGCCGCCAGCATTGCTGCAGAGGTTGAAGGAGTTGGGGGTCAGCCTGTCAGTGCTCAGACCATACACCGCACACTGCATAAAATTGGTCTGCATGGCTGTCGTCCCAGAAGAAGACTCTTCTAAAGATGATGCACAAGAAAGCCCACAAACAGTTTGCTGAAGACAAGCAGACAAAGGACATGGATTACTAGAACAATGTTCTGTGGTCTGATGAGACCAAGATAAACTTATTTGGTTCAGATGATGTCAAGCATGTGTGGTGGCAACCAGGTGAAGAGCACAAAGACAAGTTTGTCTTGCCTACAGTCAAGCATGGTGGTGGGAGTGTCATGGTCTTGGGCTGCATGAGTGCTGTCGGCACTGGAGAGCTACAGTTCATTGAGGGAACCATGAATGCCAACATGTACTGTGGCATACTGAAGCCGAGCATGATCCCCTCCCTTTGGAGACTGGGCCGCAGGGCAGTATTCCAACATGAAAATGACCCCAAACACATCTCCAAGACAACCACTGCCTTGCTAAAGAAGCTAATTATAAAGGTGATGGACTGGCCAAGCATAGCTGCCGACCTAAACCCTATTGAGCATCTGTGGGGTATCCTCAAACAGAAGGTGGAGGCGCGCAAGGTCTCTAACATCCACCAGCTCCATGATGTTATTATGGAGGAGGGGAAGAGGACTCCAGTGGCAACCTGTGAAGTTCTGTTGAACTCCATGCCCAAGAGGGTTAAGACATTGCTGGAAAATAATGGTGGCGACACAAGATATTGACACTTTGGGCCCAATTTGTACATTTTCACTTAGGGGTGCACTCACGTTTGTTGCCAGCCATTTAGACATTAATGACTGTGTGTTGAGTTATTTTGAGGGGACAGCAAATTTACACTCTTATACAAGCTGTACACTCACTACTTTACATTGTAGCAAAGTCTCATTTCTACAGCGTTGTCACATGAAAAGATATAATAAAATATTTACAAAAATGTGAGGGGTGTACTCACTTTTATGAGATACTGTATATACTTTGCAGCTTGCCAGTTCTTTATTCTGGTGGCTGAATTTGTTTTATTTTTCAGGCTAAGTATATTTTCTGCAAAGAGATGAGGAGAGGGTGATGTGTTTATATCTGGAGAGCAGCTTAAGGTGACAACACACAACTCTATACAGTGCAATTCATGAGTGTTTTTACTCTAGAACAGGAAAAATTTTGTTGGCAGGTGTAGCAGATAAATATAAAGAGAAAAACATAAAAATAGGAGACTAATGCAGCCACCACATCTACAAGGCTGCTAAGTTGCAATACATATAATTTTGATGTTGGGCTTACTAAGGTTTCATGCATTTTTGCATGGGGGAGGGTAGCATCTCAGAAAAAGTGTGACCTTCCATTTTTATTCAAGGTTCTCATGAACTTGTTCCACTTGTCAGAGATACTGTGTCAACTCCTAAACAAAGAACCTCTTGCTAGCTCTTATCTCCATCTTCTTCTGCACAGAAGTGGGTGGAATCAAGCCCCACTTCTCATAAAAAATCTGAAAGATGACAGACCTATAAACACAGCCCCCATTCCAGGAACATAAGGTGGGGTGAGGCATGAGATATACAGGGTGGGCCATTTATATGGATACACCTTAATAAAATGGGAATGGTTGGTGATATTAACTTCCTGTTTGTGGCACATTAGTATATGTGAGGGGGGAATCTTTTCAAGATGGGTGGTGACCATGGTGGCCATTTTGAAGTCTGCCATTTTGAATCCAACTTTTGTTTTTTCAATAGGAAGAGGGTCATGTGACACATCAAACTTATTGGGAATTTCACAAGAAAAACAATGGTGTGCTTGGTTTTTTTTTTTATACCATATTTTATTGAAATTTTCAGCAGTACAATAAGATACAGTTAAGGATAAGATATGAGAGTTACAGTATAAAATCAAAACAATATTAACCTGGCATGACCATTTATACATTAAAGGCACGTCTGGTGAACATTAGAGGAAGTATCAGGTGAGAGGAGGTAATTTCTCATGCACTTAGACCAAGTTATAAAGTGAGAGATATCAGTAGGAGGGCTTAATGATGATTTAAGCCTCACAGGAGGGCTGGCTTGTTGAAGTGTAGGAATTAGGGCTGCAGGTATCCACGGTGGAATATCAGGGGGTGCTTAGAGAGACAGAGGGAGGTTTGAGGCAGGTGGCCCCCGTAGCTTGAGCTTCCCTAAAGAATTGGAAATGTCTGCTTTGAGGTACCATTCGGATAGAGCAAAGGGTGACATGAATTGATCAATCTCCCGCTTGCTAAAGGAGTATTCTATGAATTTCCTCCATCTTGTGAAGAATTTTTTGGTGGTCTTGAAGTTTAGGTTGATTGTATCTTGCTTTTCCAGGGCAAGTAGTGTGGTTAAACCTTGTTTTACTTGACAGAGACTAGGGGGGGATGACTGGATCCAGGACCTCATGATGGCTCTTCTGGCACTGAGTAGGCATAGATGGCCCCACTGTGATAAGGGTAAAGATGGCTTGTCCAGCAGGTTTGGTGATGTCGGGTCCCCACTGAATAGGCAGAGAAGAGGATCTTTCGGGGGGGTTTGGCCGCTGACCTCTTCAAGGAAAGTTAATACTTTGTCCCAGAAGGGGGAGATTTGCGGACAGGACCAGAGCCCGTGGTACAGAGAAGGTTTGGGTTCAGAACACCATGGGCAGGTGCTCTGGGTGTGAGTTCCAGCGGTAAAGATTAAGGGGAGGTAGGCTCTGTGAGCAATCCTGAATTGGGTTTCTCTTCAGGTCTCGGCCACTACCAGCGAGCACACTTTCTTGTAGCCTGCCAGGATCTGTGTAGGAGCCTCGGGTTGTCAAGTACTGAACTCCAGGGAAGAAAGGGGGTGAGCGAGTACTTCGATGCTTGGTGTTGTATGAGATTCTGGTAGATATGAGAGATGGAGTATTGCTTATTAGAAATGAGTGAGTCAATGAACGAGGACATGCAGGGGTTGTGGTGCTCGCCCTGACAGGACTGGAGGAATGCTTTTAGTTGCAGGTAGGAGAAGAAGTGAGAGTTCGGTAGGGAGAATTCTTCCTTGAGGTCCTGAAATAATTTTATGGAATTCTGGCCTGGTTTGTAGAGTTGGGAGACAATAGTTAAACTTTAGTAGTTTTCTAGTTTCCCTCCAGGCTATTATAGTGTCTCTTAAGACCAGGCTACTCTTCAGCTTAGTGGGGAGGGATGATATCTTGGCATGTAGAATGGATTTCGGCTTAAAAGGTAGGATGAGCGATTCCTCCAAATTGAATTGGAGTAGCTGGAGCTGCCGGAGATCCAATCAAGGCCATATCGTTGCAGACAAGCAAGATTGTAAAATTTCAAATTAGGGAGACCCGCCCCCCCCCCCCCTCACTCTTCAGGAGACATAGTTTCTGGAGAGCTATTCTGGGTCGTTTGCCTTTCCACAGGAAAGTAGTAATAGCAGAGTAAAGTTTTTTTCACATCTTTATGTTTAAGTAAGAGAGGTAGAGTTTGTAGAGGGTAAAGTAATCTGGCAAATGAGACCATTTTGATATCTCCCGAAGAGTGAAAGGGGGAGGGCCCCCACCCATACAACTCCTTAGTAATTTTGGATATAAGTGGAGGATAGTTTAGGGAGTAGAGTGAGGAAGGATCTCTACCAATATGAATTCCCAAGTATGTGAGGTGGTGTTTTGTCACCAGAAAGGGTGAGGACGATATCCAAGACTCCGCTCTGCGGGGGTTGAGTGGTAGTATTTTACTTTTGTTGAGATTTATTCTCAATCCGGAACATTCCCTGAACGTTTGAAGTGTGTTTGTCAGATACTGAAAGTCCTTGGGGGGGTCAGAGGAGAATAGGAGAATGTCGTCAGCAAATAAAGCTGACCGACATCTTCTGTTTCCGATCATAATGCGCTTATCCCTTGGGATGAGTTGAGGTGCCTAGAAAGGGGCTCTATGGCTAAATTGAATAGCAGAGGGGATAGGCGGCAGCCTTGACGTGTGCCTTTAGCCAAAGGAAAGACAGGGGAGATAAAATTGGGGGTAACTAGTCGGGCTGAGGGGGAAGTGTACATCGTCCGTATGAAATTTACAATGGGGCCAGAGAAGCCTAGCTTATCTAAGACCATGAACAAGCATTGTAGACTGATGTTGTCAAAGGCCTTCTCTGCATCTAGTGAAATTATAGCAACATCTTGCTCGGGTGTTGTTTGGCGTGTTCCAGGGTGAGTAAGACCTTTCTGATGTTTAACGTGGCTGACCTACCTTGAACAAATCCTGATTGAGCTGGGTGAATCATTTTGGGGAGGACTTTAGTCAACCTGGAGGCAATAATTTTTGAGAGGATTTTGGCATCAACATTTATAAGGGAGATGGGTCTATACGATCCGGGGGATAGTGGGTCTTTGTCTTTTTTGGCTATGAGTTTGATATGGGCTACGTAGCCTGTTGGTAAGTAAGGACCTCCCTCCCACATTGTATTGTACAGCTGTAGGAGCGTGTCTGAGGTGAAGTCAAGAGTGAGTTTGAAGAAATCAGCGGAAAGCCCATCTGGGCCAGGGGCTTTACCAGTGGCCATTGTTTTAATAGCATTTTGGACCTCCGACAGGGAGACCGGCACATTCAGTGTATCTAATTGATCTTTCAAAACGTTAGGGAGCTGAAGTGACTCTAGCATAGTTTTAGCTTTGCTTGTGTCAATCGGGTC
Source organism: Glandirana rugosa (assembly GCA_018402905.1). Lineage (NCBI taxonomy): Eukaryota > Metazoa > Chordata > Amphibia > Anura > Ranidae > Glandirana > Glandirana rugosa. The sequence goes on from BLSH010066357.1 coordinate 135,864, forward strand.
TTCGGAGTATAGGTCTGTATAAAAGCTTGTGAGAATGACTTCTATCTCTGAGGGTTTGTCAGTAGTGTTACCTAGGGAATCTCGCAGTGCTGTGATGTGGGTGGGGGTATAACGACCCGAGGACATTCGAGCTAGAAGTTTCCCTGATTTATTGCCATATTTATGAAAGAATAGAGAGGAGTGAAAGTGGTTTATTGACTCCTGTTGTGAGGACCAGTGGTCAAAAGCGTTTTTGGCTAGCTGCCAAGCTCTAATGTTCTCGGGAGTTCGTGATGAGTTTAGCCGTTCATGAGCTTCTCTAAGTGACTTACTGGCCTGGTTGTAGCTATTATGGGCCTTTTCTATAAAACGCGTTGCAAATGAAATAATATGTCCCCTGAGGAAGGCCTTCCCCGCTTCCCAAAACAAATTGGGTGTGGAGAGATGATCCTTGTTATTTGTCATATACTCAGACCAGGCATGTTGAAGAGTGGATTTCAGGTCCTCATTACCGGCGAGGTAAGAAGGGAAACGCCATATTGATGGGTTCGGTCTGCATATCAGATTGTGACTGGGGAGTGGTCCGATATAGCCATACTCTCTGTAGATGCCGAGGACACCATAGGGAGTAGGGCAGGGGAGGCAAAGAAATAGTCTATCCGAGAGAAGGTCTTGTGAGGGGATGAATAGAATGTATATTCTTTGTCTACAGGGTGTTTTAAGTGCCAAACATCAGTCAGGCGAAGGGATGAGATGGTATGGGCTAGAGTGGATTCATGATCAGGATCTGAGGAACGATGGCTTAACATTGAGGAACGGTCTTCCGTTTGGTGCATCACTGAGTTTAGGTCTCCCCCCAGAAGGTGTAGAGGTTCTGAGATTTGGAGGGCCCAGGTCGTCATGGTCTGGAAGTATGTCTGGTTAGGAGAGTTATCCGCGTAGATGTTGGACACTGCGATATCTCGGTTAGCGATGGTGAGATGGAGGGTAGCCCTGCGCCCCACAGTGTCTGTGTCTAAAACCCTGACTTAATACTGAAGGCGTTTGTGGAGAAGAATGGCAACACCTGCCTTTCTTCCCACCGAGGGGGATCTGAAGGCTTCCCCCACTCACAGCTTACGGAGTCTGGATATATTGTCTGTACCGAAGTGAGTTTCTTGTAAAAGAGCTATGTCGGCTTTCAGCCTTTTCAAATGCCTTAGTACCTGCATACGTTTTTGAGGGGCTCCTAGGCCCCTGACATTCCACGTGACTACTTTTAAGTTATTCCCGAGCACCAAAGGATCCATGATTGCGTGAATAGTTGGTATCTTAAAAGAGAGAGCCAGCTACACTTCTGTGAGAAACAGGTGCCTCCAGGGCTGGGGAATAATAATACATAGAAAGGTATGTTTCTAATCATGAGAAATACTTCAACAATACATTTTGAACACCACGGTGATAAGCCATGAAACAAATACATTACAGACTTCTCTTTTTTCCGCATAGGAAGATTCCTTATATCCCAGCTGCTCTTCCCCGCCTAGAAAAGGTCTGATTTGAACCTGGAGGAATGTGGTTATAGTTGGAGGTGGTTTAAGAGTGGGGGGTGGATAGGTGGTGGATAGGTACCCGGGGGAAGGGAGTAGGGAGAGAAAGAAGAGGAGGGGGGAGAAGGGTTAAGTAGGGAAAAACTGGAAGGGAAGGGGGGGGAGGTGGACACGAAACCCGCAATGTCATGCAATCAAACATGTAAACTGTTTTCAACAGACTTCTGAGCAATGGGGTGTGTCTCCAAGGGGGTACCCTTGGGGGCAGACTCCATTGATAACAATAATAGAGTAAAGTAACATATATTGAGATCAGTGAAATATATAACTTAACCTAGATAGGTAATTATAACATCATTCCATAGCTTCGTGGCCTATGCCGAACTGATGTTTGCAAGCGAAAGACTTAAGTTGAATGGGGTCCCCTGTTAGGGGGACTCAGAGACTGGCACTTACAGTTCGCTGTTCAGTCAGCTATGATTAGTTGTATAAGAGGTACGAGGAGAGAGAGTGAATTTGAACATGGACTGGAATTTACCAGAGATCTCAGTTTATGGCTAGGATGGTAAGTAGGGTAATGCGATTCTAGTGAGTACAGGCTTGGGCCTGAGCTGTAGAGACTTCCGGCAGGCCAAATCGTACCCTCTTGTATGGTGGTTTCTCTGTGCTCAGAGCCTTGTTGGATAGGATAGATGATTTCCTAGGTGATCTGTGTATGTCGGTAGCTGGTGGTGGTGATTGATCCATGTCAGAAGGTAGATCCCCGGCCAAATAGGTTTCGGCTTCTTGTGGTGAGGTGAACGAAAGTTTATCCCCTTGAGGGGATTGAAAGTAGAGGGTGGCCGGGTATGCCAGACTGAATTTAATGTTTCGCTGGTGAAGGGCAGAGCAGACTGGAGAGAAGGCTTTCCTTTGTTGCATAACCTCAATTGAGTAATCCGCAAAGATCAATAATGTGGACTCCTCAAATCTAAGGTTCCGAGCTCTTTGAAAACATTGCAGAATAGCTTGCTTGTCCACATAATTAAGAAAGCGAACTATCGCCGCTCTGGGTTTGGTGCGGGTGTCCGAAGGTGGGCCGATCTGGTGGGCCCTTTCGACTACACAGGGAGTGCCGAGGCCTAAGAGCCCGGGGATGTTGACTGCACAGATTTTGTGTAGATCATGTGAGGAGTATGACTCTGGCAGGCCTATTATGCGGAGGTTATTCCTCCTAGATCTATTTTCCAAGTCAATGACCTTTTCCCGGAGTTCTTTCTGAACCGTGGTTAGTCTAGCTACGGCCACTGTTAAGGAAGTGGTGTCATCTTCCATGGTGGAAATCCTGGTTTCCACGTGGTCGATTCTGGCTGTCTGTAGTTGAAAGTCTTTGCGGAGTAGCTTGAGGCCTTTGGTCACTGCTGAATCCACTGCCTCAGTTATGATGGGTCTGATCAGAGCCACTACCGCTTGGGCAATTTCCGCTGTCGCGAGTGGATCAGTAGCATGTTGCCCTGTAGCATTCTGGGGGGGTTGGGTGCCCGTAGTTCCAGTGGTTGGAGGAGGAGGGGCCGTTAATACTGATGCATATGAAGGTACCTGGGGAGCCTCTGTCATGGCGGGTTTGCTATGTGTTTCTTCGCCTTCGTTCGGTGCACGTGCAACTAAAGATCGTGCCCCCGATCGCTTGACGAAGCGATCCATACGGGAATCGAAAGGTGTAGAGATCGTACCGGGAGTATCCGCGATTGGTTACGGGTGTTCCTTCAGTAATTAGCAGCGTATGCAGCTGGTTTTGGTGGCGGGGAGACGGAGCTGGTCTCTTCTAGCTCCTCTCCATGCGGCGCCGGAACCGGAAGTCTGTGTGCTTGGTTTTAACGTAACTTTATTCTTTCTAACACACACAGTTTCCAGATGTTTGCAGAACAGTGATATGGGTTCTCCCGGCTTATTCATACTTTTTTGACACAGTTTGAAGATGATTTTAGAACAGTTATATGGCTTCTACCGTTAATTAATACTTTTCAGACCCAGTTTGAAGATGGTCCACATCCACCTCCATTTTTGCTTTTTTTAGGTTTTTAGTTATTTCCCTGTCCCCATTTCTTTGTAGGGCACTTGTCCCACCCTTACCCCGATGTTCCTTCCTTTTGCAGACCTCTAGGACTTTCCTGGACTTTTTTACAGCAATTTTCAGAACTTTTGGTAAAATTACCAGAACCCCGGACCCGAACCCGGACTTTTTTTGAAAAGTCTGGATTCGGGTCCGGGTCCTGGACACCCCAAAGTTCGGTACGGACCCGAACTTTACAGTCCGGGTTCGCTCAACTCTAATTAAGAGTCCAGTAATGATTTATTGGTTCAGCAGATTTCCATGAAAAGGACAACATACATCCAATGTGTTTCGGGGGTCCATAGATCACTCCATCCTCAAGGCTTAAGTACAATGAAATTGTTTAGGGACTCAGAAGTTGTATAATCATCAGGGTATGGTTGCTTACTCTGTGAAAAGTCAGATATGACCAGGAGCAGTGAATCAATTAAATTTCTATCCCTTTATATACAGTGCTAGAGGCTTTGCTAGTGGAATGTGTAATATTTTACAGCACATGCCTTGGGGTCTTTGCAATAATCCATTATCTGACAAAATCCAACAAGGCTACAGGGTGATATAAATAGCTTTTTTTTTCAAGACCTAAAACTGGGCAATAGAACATGCTAGTGATGTTAAATGAAGCCATCTGTTTTAATGAAGAATGTAAAAGCAACTGTAGTTTGTTTCCCCTATCTTTCTTTCCCAGCAGTCTGATCCAAAGTTAGGGTCACAAATTCAGCTGGCTAAGTAGAATGTGCCACAAACAGGAAGTTAATATCACCAACCATTCTCATTTTATTAAGGTGTATCCATATAAATGGCCCACCCTGTAGATCTTCTACAAATAGTCATCAGTGGAGCCACGTGGCTTGGGTTCAGAGCCTCTTCACAAAGTGGGAGCCCCTCAAAAGTAGGGATGACTTCCGGTTCCGGCGCTGTATGGAGAGGAGCTGAGAAGGACGAGCTCCGCTCCCCTACCACAGAAACCGGCCGCAATACCTGCTGCAATCAGGAGGGACACCCCATCCTAGCCACCCTGTGATCCCCAGGACCCGAATGGACCGCTTTGTGGAACGATCCGCCCCGCGATCGTCAGCCGCCATGCAATCTCAGGGAGGAGAGACGCCGCATGCTGCAGCCATCATGGCCGCCGGCACACAGGTACAATCATACACTGCCAAGCTTGCGGCCCCCCCTCCTCTAACCACAAGCAGCACTGATCCACACAACCCTCTGAGCTCTGCCACGAACATTACAGCAGACCCTTCCTCCCCAGCCAGCATCGCTCAGGCGGTTGTGCAATTAATACAGCCCATCATTACTGAGGCGGTGGACACAGCCATACACAAAGGCCTTGAACAACTGCACACAAACCTCCAACTGCAGGCTACCAGAATAGATCAGGCGGAAGGCAGGATTTCTAATATGGAGGATGACACCACAGCACTCACTGCTGCTGTAGCTAAATTGACCACCATTCAAAAAGAGCTGCAGGAAAAGGTTATTGACCTGGAGAATAGAACCAGAAGAAATAACCTGAGCATTATTGGCCTCCCGGAATCATACCCTCAAAGGGACCTCCCTAGGATCTGCGCGGTGATTTTACCCAAACTTTTGAGACTCAGAACACCATGTGTGGTGGAAAGAGCCCACAGAATCGGCCAACCCTCAGAGTCCCGCGCTAAACCCAGGGCAGTCATAGTCTGCTATCTAAACTATGTGGACAAACAAGCTATATTACAATCATTTAGGAAAGCCCGCTCCCTAACATTTGAGGGGAATAATTTACTGATATTCGCTGACTACTCAGTGGAAGTCATGCAGAAACGCAAGGCCTTCTCACCAATATGCACCGCCCTCCATAACCGGGCTATTAAATTCAGCTTGGCCTACCCAGCAACTCTCTACATGCACACCCCACAGGGAGAAAAGCTCTCCTTCACATCTCCCCAAGAAGCTGAGGCCTACTTATCAGAGGAGCTGCAAACGGACATGGACCAAACCCCTCCCTCAGACCCCAACAGCCACAGCTCTCCCAAGAAATCCTCCATGGTACCCAATACCTCTAGGAGCCCGGACAAGCCACCATACAAGAGGATCCGTTTTGTGCGCCAGGAGCCATCCGAGCCAAGGATCTAACCCGGACTTGCCAAGGCTGTCATAGCCAGGGAAGTGCCTTCTCCTACGCCAAACTTAGTACCCCCCTCTATTCCAAACCTTCACTAGCCAGACTTTCTATAAGGAATGGACACCTGTTCTCCATAGCCGAATGATCAGCGAACTGTGAGTTACCCCCCTTTAGGATGGCCCCTAGGGGCTCTCCTTTAGCCTTGCTTTACATCTCCCTACAACCAGTTCGTAGTTAAGCCACAAAGCTATGGGTTATTCATAACTAACCTCAAATGTTGTTTTTTCTGTTCTTTTTACAGTTTAATGTTTCTGTTGTTGCCTTATAATTACTGAGCTGAAATGCGGGCGCCCCGCTGAGGCCTGGTGTGAGCCAACCAGGGGCTGTCACATGGCAGCAATGGCCCTACACCAGATGTCAGCGTGGGCCTCCTCTTTAATAACTTTCAATGTGTTGTCTCCTGTCGGGGACCAACCGAGTGTGGTCCGGAGTCGCCCCGCGGGCGTAAAGTCGAGTCATTAATATTCCGTTGTTGTCTTTGTAATTTGACATTTTTCTTGTCTTTTTTGTTGTAAACTCCAATCAATACTTATTGGGTATCGAAACACCGAATTGATGCTTGACCAACATCCCTCTACATTTCGTTCCGATTTCCTCTCGGGGATCCCCGGTAGGATTTCCCCCCATTGAGTGTCAAGCGACTAGTAAGCCGATACCTCTTGTCCACAGGTAAGGAATATCTTTCAGACCGATCACTTCCAAACCTTATCTCCCCCCA
>BLSH010066357.1:182746-193981 GCA_018402905.1 Glandirana rugosa
GGTATATTGACAAGATTTTAGTGGAAGAAACATCCCGTTCACGGGATGTTTATTTACCCCTATCCCTTTTCCCCATTTATTTGTAGGGCACTTGCCCTACAAAGAAGGTGATTTTAGAACAGTTATATGGCTTCTACCGTTAATTAATACTTTTCAGACACAGTTTGAAGATGATCCACATTCACCTCCATTTTTGCTTTTTTTATGTTTTTATTTTTTTAAAAATATTTACAGTTATTTCCCTGTCCCCATTTTTTTGTAGGGCACTTGCCCTACCCTTACCCCCATTTTACTTCCTTTTGCAGCCCTCTGGGGCTTTCCAGGACTTTCCTACAGCCATTTTTGTGCCTAAAAGTTCGGGTCCCCATTGATTTCAATGGGGTTCGTTGTCCGTGCGATCGTTCGGGTTCCGTCCGGACCCGGACCCGGACTTTGTCACGAAGTTCGGACGGACCAGCAGAACCCGAACTTCCAGGTGTTCGCTCAACTCTACTCCTGAGCCATAGCCCATAAGTCAAAGCGGTCTTTCGCCTCCCTTCAGAGCCTTCTGTGCTCAGGGAAGTTCTGCTGGTTGAGGCGATTTTAAACCTCTCGAAAGGGAAGCACTGGCAGATTGAAATTGGTGAGCAATTCTCTTCTTGTAAGCTGTTGTAAATGCTATGATTTTACCTCGCAAGACCACTTTTCCCATTTCACAGAAGAGGTTGGGGGTTCTAACGTGAGCTGAGTTAGTTTCCGAGTACTTGGCCCATGTATCTTTAACAATGGCTAGCAGCTCTTGGTTGTTGGCTAAATGGGAGGGGAAGCGCCAAGTTCTAGTCGATCTGGGGGGGAGTCGAAGCCTGACAGGAGCAGTGTCTTGGTCTGAGACTGTGATTTCCAGGATTTGTGGGTCAAAGGAGTTCTGAAGCAAAGAAGGGGAACAGGGCAGGTAATCTATTCTTAACAGGCTTTAGTGTATTCTTTCCCAATAGTTTTAGCAAATCTCCATATATCAATCAAATGCAAGGCTTCAGTGTTTTAGGGGGTTACAGAGGGGGATGGAGGAAATACCACAGTTGGTTTCTCACGATCTATCTTCCTGGAGGTGCATTACGGTATTGAAGTCTCCCCCTATGAGCATCGGGAGATGTATGTAGGAGGCTAATCAGGCCGCAAGACCTTGAAAGAATAATTTGGAGGGAGAGTTGGGGGCATATGTGTTTACTAGGACTAGTTCCCTAGTGGTGAGTTTTAGCTTGAGAATCGTTACTCGGTGCTCGTCATTGTTCTCCTCCATTAGAACCTTGCATGGTACATTTTTATGTGGGTGAAGGAGGACTCCGGCTTTACCGTTGATTCACGGTGAGCCAAAAACCTGCTCCACCCACAGCTTACGCATGCAGGTAAAGTCAGCAGCTCAAGATGAGTTTCTTGGAGCATGGCTATGTCTGTTTTGAGGCATTTTAGGAGGTAGAGAATAGCCATTCTCTTATGGGGAGACCTTAACCCCTTGACGTTCTATGAGATAATTTTCATGTTGGGTCTGTGTTAGTGGGGGGATCAATGAGCTGAATATATGTGTGCAAATGCAAAAGTGATGGTGACGCCAGAGAACTATGGTCCAGGGGGGTATAGACGCTAGCTTTGTGGACACATACTGAAGAGGAGTTCAGACTTCACTTTTTTCCACATAGGAAAACGGGACAGCATTACCGGAGGTGCTTCGAAGTGGGTTGGTCGCAGACTGTGGTAGCTGGTGGTCCCAGGGGGAGTACTTGTTTCAACGGGTCAGTGCAGAGCTTGTAGAAATCATGAACCGAGGCGGCATGTGGAGGGGAGGATCTCCAGTAAGACTGTAATATAAACAACATTAAACAGTTAAGCTATTCAAATCATTATCAAAAGTAGTACCTAAAGCATCCTAGTACTAAACTTTGAGTGAGAGAATATGATTCTAGGATTTAGAATACTTGCGAAAAGCAATGATGCTGTAGGTTGTTATGGTTAATCACGTTAGCACCAGGATGGGATGTAGAGGGACAGCTTATATTCATGGACACTTCAGATGGCGTTGTCATGCTTGGGTTTTTTGGGGTAGCGAGCCCTTTTTGGAGAATCCTTTCTTGGGCTGCGGAGATCTCTGTTGCTCGGTGAAGGTGTAGGGGTGGCGGCTGCCTGAGTGACCATCGGTATATGGAGGTATGCCTGGAGGTAATTTGCAGCTTCCGCGGGGTGGGTGGACGATTGTGAGTTGCTCGATGAATCTGTGAAACGCAAGATGGCTGGGTATGACACTGTGAATTTCACGCGTTTCTGGTAGAGCGCAGAACATATTGGCTGGAAGGCTTTGTGGTGCAGAGACACCTCCTGAGAATAATCCATGAAGATTAAAAGCTTGTGTCCGCTCAGTTGCAGGGAGTTGGCATTTCGGAATGATCTGATTATAGCCACTTTATCAGCATAGTTCAAATATCTCACAATCACTGGATGGGGGTGCGTCGCTCATTTGAGGGAGATCCTAGGCGATGGGTCCTCCCCACTGTGCAAGTCGCTGTTATGCCCAAGGCCTGTGACAGGCGGACTGCATAGATCTCGGGGGGGGTGAGATAACATTGAAGGATTCTGGGAGGCCTATGATTCTTCAATTGTTCCTGCGGGAACAATTTTCAAGGTCATCAAGTTTGTCTAAAATGTATTGCTGTGTATGAGTCATTTGCTGTTCACTAGCCTGTGAAGCCTGCATTTCATCCTCTATGTCCAAAAGGCGGTGTTCCAGTTCCCCCATCTGTTTATTGTGCTCACCCAGCTCCTTTCTGAGTTGCTTTAATCCCAGTAGCAACTGCTCTCTCTATGGCCGCAGTAATTGTAGGGGAGAGGAGGGCTGCTACAGCTTGAGTGATTCTGCTGTACTGTTCCTCCGTCACCTCTGGTGGGTGCTCATGCTGAGGCATATGTGTCGGTCATGCCAGATTGGCCGCGTGTGCGCCTGTGAGCAGGGAGTCCAGGCGGGAGGCAGTGTGAGCGTTGGGGCCACATAGCGGTCCATGCCGTGAGGTTCCCCAGTGGACTGCAGGAGGATAGAGGAGTGCAGGACGCCTGTGAATGCTGTGTGGCTGGCTTAGTAAGCTGGTGATACCGGAGCCGCCGTCTCTCACTCCCTCCTTATGTGGCGTCAGAACCGGAAGTCTATATTCAAGTTTAATGATATGGGTTCCCTTGCTACTTGAGATTATCTGCTTGTTGAAATGGAGGTGGGACTTCTTCTGACCTTGCCCGTGGGCTTGTTTGTGTGCACCCTTTGGTATCTTTGGTTGGCATTTCGGTGGGAAATCTCTCTGGACATCCCTAAACATGTTAGCTTCACAGAAATTATGTTCCACAATCACTGCATCACCTGAATACCCCGAAGAAGCCGATAAAGGTGAAATGCATTGGGATGGAACCAGTTATTATTCCCTACCTTAACTGATATTGGACTTTCTTTCCTCATCATTATCGGTTATACACTACATGTAATATATGTGGCTAACACTACCTTTAGGGGTGTTGGTTAAAAACTATATGTGGATACAACCTTTCATGATTTTAAGGGGTGAAACCCTTACCATGATTTATATCATAAATGTTTAATAAAGGACTAAGTTTTATATTATATGTTTGGATTATTATTCTGAGAGGGGCTCTCAGCACCTATAAAGTCCCACCTTCTTTGACATTATGCCTCCCACATAAAAGACTTACCTTGAAATGAAGCTCTCCAGCAGTGAACTGTCGCTGCTGCAGGGGCTTCCATCTTCACCTGGTCTTCCTTCCGGGTTATGGGCTGCGGCTGCTTGAATGTCTGATGATGATGCTGTAACTCCTGTGCAGGGCTGCTAATCTTCTACAACTTGTATGGCATTTATCAGAGCAGGAAACAGGAGACAGGGACAGAGTGTTGTCACACACTGACAAAAAGTGCCCAAAGAAGGACCTTCATGGCGGGATCACCAGCTATTATTAAAGAATTATTATATCAAAAATCTAAACTTAAACCTGCTCCTACCCCATTCTAATCCTACACTCACCGGCCACTTTATTAGGCACACTTTGCTAGTACTGGGTTGGACCCTTTTAGCATCCAGAATTGCCTTCATTCTTTGTGGCACAGATTCAACAAGGTGTTGGAAACATTCCTCAGAGATTTTGGTCCATATTGGCATGATAGCATCACGCATTTGCTGCAGATTTGTTGGCTGCACATCCATGATGCAAATCTCCCATTCCACCACATGCCAAGGCACTTTGGTTGCCGAAACGCGTTAGCTTGTACTGCTTTGACCTAACCATGCAGCAATAAACTAGAAGATTGGACTTAACTCCAGTGTGCCGGCTCATCTTTTATTTCTTACACTGGTCTGCTGTTGGAGTGTTGGGAGGACGCTCGTGAAGCCAGAGCACCTGGAGCACTTGTCTGGTAGCTTCCCCTCACAAGATAGAGCGGTGCATTCTGCTGGCAAGCATATTCTTCCTGAGAGTGCCCACCTCCCTATGGCTTTGTTTTTTTTAAAAAAAAGCATGTAAACTGGCCTTGAAAAAGATACAGGTTGCAAGATTTGGCTTCACTAAACTTTAGTTGCTTTAGGTGTTACTTTAAAGTTCACAATTTGCCACTGGGTTTGGCGAATGTCCAGTGAACCAAACTTTGCTTCCTAGTTATGGGTATTTTTAGGTCTATTAGGCAAACTACTGTCAAAAAAAGCATGGAAAGCAGAGCTATGCCATGGGAACTTGTAACAATGCCAAAATAATTTTAAAATCCATATAACAGGAAATGGGTTTGCTACGAGGCTTTGAGGGAGCCATAAATATACTTTAAGTATCCTGTATATAACTTGCTCAGGACTGCCTTATAGTGAATGCCTTAAAGCCTTAAAACAATTGCAGCGCAATTGGGGTGCCATTAGAAGTAATGGCATCGCAAACGTGGCCCGCGTTTTGAAGCGTTTTCGAAATGCAGGCGGAATTGAGGTGCTTCTGCCCCTAATCAGGTGTGAATGGAGCCTATGTGTCCATGCACACATTGGCTTTTACAAGAGTTTAGAAGCTGCTGTGGTTAGGGGAGGTTCAAGGAAAGTTTTCACTGCCAGCCGCAATCGCAGTAAATCGTTTTCAATTTCTCATGGGCGGCGGTCAACCTAGTCTGTGTGTACATGAGCCCTTAAAGTATTCCCACAGTATTAATCACTAAAATATCAGATCAGCTTTAAAGAATAACTCAATTTTTGTTGGGGGGAAAAAATCCCCACTTGGTGGTTTATATACATTACAAGGATTTTAACAAATGTTGCAGATTCCTACCTTTTTCTGTTCCAGAGGAATTGCAGTTTGTTTCACCGTGTCCTTCTAGACTGATTCCTGAATGGAAGGGTCTGGTTTATTATAATCACCTGAGCAAACCTCAGTGTTCCAATGAGGAAAGCTGCAATCCCTTTAATAGACACGGCTTATGTAGTGAGTGACCCCCTATTGCAGGGTATGCCTAAAATTGTATTTGTATCTTAGTGCAGACAGAGAAAATCAGTGGGCCATATTGCACTGATTATTTCTGACAGTTGTAGAAAATTACAGCAGATGCAGATTGAAATGGAAAGATAATTTTTAATACCATTAAATTACAGAATTACATTTGTAGCAATTTTATGTGCTATATTTTTTTTAATGAAAGTGGAGTTTTCCTTTACATGATAATATCATTTTATAAATCATCAGCATATTAAATCTTTTTAAATAATCCATAGAGATCCGGCTAATGAATATCCGTGTTCAGGTATTTGCTGTTATAGGGAAGCAAAGCTCTGTCCTTGTAAATAAAATAGTGTTTTCACCTTTTTTTCCATCCTTTGGTACACCCCCTGTGGCCTCTTTGCAACCACTTACTGACTTCATGTACTCCAGCAATGGCCATATGGCATTTCTCAAGATGGGTTCCTGATGGTGGCAACAAGGGACCATGCCTGTGTAATGTAAGCTGAAATGGTGACAACACGGGAGAACACATGGGAGACAAAGTGTTGTCACCCGAAAAAAAGAAGTAAAAAAATGTGACTGACAAGGACTTTTAATGGCAGGATTATTTGTATTATTTTAATATAAGCAGCAGATTTAAAACATGTTAAAGATGAACTCCAGCTTGAGTTGGAGACCACGCTGGACTGACTGGATCGGACACTTGTCCTAGATGGGTATTCATGTGGGCAAAAGGGAAGGAATGGCTTGAGAGTGCCCAGTGATGGATGTGGGTGATGGGCCCTCTTGGGGATTGGGCTGCTGCCTTTTCTGTGCGACCTTGCAGTCATTTCAGCATGTAGACATGGATCAAAGCAAAGGAGGGCCCAGTGTCCAGAGAAATGAAACTTTTAAGGTATGGTTCATAGATGTTTATTAAAAAGTAGCAACACAATAGCAGGATGCTGGCTTTAGTTGTATAAACAGGGATGATTGTTGCCTATACAACTAAAGATGGCATCCTGCTATCCTGGTTTCCGAAACCTTGATCCAACATAACCATTCATGGGAATTTTTCCCATTTAATAGAAAGCAGCAACAGCTCTGAAAAAGAGGGAGTCTATTTTCCTGAAACGTATTGGCATGATGTACGTTTTGCTACTTTTTAATAAACGTCTATGAACCATACCCTAGAAGTTGCATTTCTCTGGGCATTGGGGGCTCTTTTCCTTTTATCCAAGTCTACAAAGATGAACTCCAGGAAGCCTGACATTTCTTCCTTGCTGTGGGGTTGTGCTCACACTGCAAAGTTTAACTGCTTGTTTAGTCAAGGGATGGTAAAAACAATTTTACTTAACCGATCCTCCACTCCACTGCCAGACAGCACTACCCCATGCTCTGGTGGTGAATTCTCCCTCTGTGTCCGCACATTCAATGCAGGGGTATGATGGAAGAACCTTAGACCACAACAGTATAGGGGTAAAGAGGCTGCGGGGACAATTTAGTAGAGTGGAGAAGTGGGTATATATACACACTATATTACCAAAAGTATTGGGGCGCCTACCTTTACATGCACATGAACTTTAATGGCTTCCCAGTTGGCCCACCCTTTGCAGCTATAACAGCTTCAATTCTTCTGGGGAGGTTGTCCACAAGGTTTAGGAGTGTCTATGGGAATGTTTGACCATTCTTCCAGAAGCACACTTGAGAGGCCAGGCACTGATGTTGGATGAAAAACGCCCCAGCCCATAGTCTTCATTCTAAATAAACCCATAGGTGTTCTATCATGTTGAGGCCAGTCAACCCCACATCATAATCTCCCCTCCACCAAATGATTTGGACAAGTGTAAAAAGCAAGGTCCATAAAGACATGGATGAGTGAATTTGAGGTGGAGGAACTTGACTTGACAGCCTTCCCAGAAGAGTTGAAGCTGGTATAGCTGTAAAGGCTGGGCCAACTCAATACTGAACCCTACGGATTAAGACTGGGATGCCATTAAAGTACACGTGCGTGCAAAGGCAGGTGTACCAATACTTTTGACAATATTGTGGATATCTATATTCCAGAGTCCACCATTTTATTGATCCCCTGATAAAGATTTGTATGAATTAGGAATCGAAACATATCATCATATCACTCTCACTCTCTCATACCGGTAACTGGAAGTTCATCATGGCACCTCATGGCGAAGAAGGCTCTGAGGATCTGAAAAAAAGAATTGTTACTCTACATAAAGATGGCCTAGGCTATAAGAAGATTGCCAAGACCCTGAAACTGAGCTGCAGCACGGTGGCCAAGACCATACAGCGGTTTAACAGGACAGGTTCCATTCAGAACAGCGCCTCGCCATGGTCGACCAAAGAATTTGAGTGCACATGCTCAGCATCATATCCAGAGGTTGTCTTTGGGAAATAGATGTATGAGTGCTGCCAGCATTGCTGCAGAAGTTGAAGGGGTGGGGGGTCAGCCTGTCAGTGCTCAGACTATACGCCGCACACTGCACCAAATTGGTTTGCATGGCTGTCGTCCCAGAAGGAAGCCTCTTCCAAAGATGATGCACAAGAAAGCCCGCAAACAGTTTGTTGAAGACAAGCAGACTAAAGGTATGAATTACTGGAATCATGTCCTGTGGTCTGATAAGATCAAGATAAACTTATTTGGTTCAGATGGTGCCAAGTGTGTGTGGCGGCAACCAGGTGAGCAGTACAAAGGCAAGTGTGTCTTGCTTACAGTCAAGCATGGTGGTGGGATTGTAAAGGTCTGGAGCTGCATCAGTGCTGCCGGCACTGGAGAGCTACAGTTCATTGAGGGAACCATGAATGCCAACATGTACTGTGACATACTGAAGCAGAGCATGATCCCCTCCCTTCAGAGACTGGGCCACAGGGCAGTATTCCAACATGATAACAACCCCAAACACATCTCCAAGATGACCACTGCCTTGCTAAAGAAGCTGAGGGTAAAGGTGATAGACTGGCCAAGCATGTCTCAAGACCTAAACCCTATTGAGCATCTGTGAGGCATCCTCAGATGGAAGGTGGAGGAGCGCAAGGTCTCTAACATCCACCAGCTCTGTGATGGCATCATGGAGGAGTGGAAGAGGACTCCAGTGGCAACCTGTGGAGCTCTGATGAACTCCATGCCCAAGAGGGTTAAGACAGTGCTGGAAAATAATGGTGGCAACACAAACTATTGACACTTTGGGCCCAATTTGGACATTTTCACTTAGGGGTGTACTCACTTTTGTTGCCAGCGGTTTAGACATTAATGGCTGTGTGTTGAGTTATTTTGAGGGGACAGCAAATTTACACTGTTATACAAGCTGTACTCTCACTACTTTACATTGTAGCAAAGTGTCAATTTCTTCAGTGTTGTCACATGAAAAGATAGAATAAAATATTTACAAAAATGTGAGAGGTGTACTCACTTTTGTGAGATACTGTATATTCGTATATATATATATATATATATATATATATATATATATTTTTTTTTTTGTAAATTTTTTTTTTTTTATATATATATATATATATATATATATATATATATATTTTTTTTTTTTTAAATGTACATTCTTAATTTTAAAAACATACGTATATATATATATATATATATATATATATATATATATATGGGTTTAAAGATTTTCAGTAAATAAAGAATGTATTTAAACGTATCTACGCTTGTGATGCATTCATGATTATTTATTTATTTTAAGGTGCAAAGGTCATCATGCATTTGCAATACCCCGGGACCCCTGTTGTCAGGTGGTACAGAACCTGCTCATCCCACAACAAAGGCCATCGTTTGATTTAGGAGAGCAGTTGTTTGTAACAGAAGGAGCGGCTGCCATTCGTGCCAGCCGCCTCATCTAGCCACGCATCCCAACTGTCCTGCATATAAAAAAGGCAGAGCTAGGAGCCCATCAAAAGGCAGAGGCAGGCGATCCCTTGGAGGAACGCAGTTAAATGAAGTCATCCGTCATCTTGCCTTTTTATTGATGAGTGGCACCGCTTGGCGGCTAGTGACATGGCAGAACAGATAGCATCAGAGTCCCTGCTAGCTGACTCTCCTGCATGCCGAGACGCCAGGCCCAAAACAATGAGTCATTGCTTATTACACCCATTATTAACTCAGCTCAGCCTCATTAAGCATAAAAATTGAGCAGAGAGGCACCAAAGACCAGCAACAACATGCAGATCTGCATTAAAGGAAAAAAAAAAAAAGAGAGATACGTAGTCCAGGAGTGCCGCGGATAGCGACGTGAAGGCCAGCAGACACTTATGGCTTCTATTTTAGTTCTTGTGACACTTGAAATCCTGGGAGCCGGCAGAAGTTGATCGTCTCTTTACCCGATTCTGACATGATTGTGTTGAGAGCTGAAATGTAGAGTAATGGGAGAGAGTCTGGAAATACTGTACCTGAAGAGCGTTATTAACAGGGAACTTGAAAATCAGGTTTCATGGCATTGTGGCTGTTTTATTAAGGGAATTGGGAAAGTAAGCCGGGAACTCCGCCGGTTGTAAATAAACTTTTCGGTAGTCTATCTTTATAACTGATGGTCGTTTTATTGCCCATGTGGATGGTGTTGATGAGATCAGGCGGACGGTACTCATTGCTAAAGGCAAAAATGACAAAATACAATAATACATATGTAAAGTAAAAATGTGATTTATCAGTGCTTTGTTTTATTTTACATTCACTCTTTGATGCACCATACCATAATGTTTTTGGCCTGTACAAGGATATGAAGCCCGAAGCAGCGTGTTGTTTCTATGATTAGTGTATAAGAGATCAGAATTGGAGGCATCAGTGGCCTTTGACGGGACGCATGAGACATACAATGTATATATTTCTTTAAAAATCCAAATTTTATTAAAGCGGTAGTAAACCCATGCATTTAACAGGTTAAAAACCAGTCACATTTCCGGCACGTGCCGTAAATGTAACACTCCCATTGGTTGTGCTCTAAACCAAACTGTCAAACCATCCAATGGTTGGTGTCATAGCTGATCACATGTGCAGCATCATGGCAGTTGTAGATTAAACAGAGGCCAAGATAACAGCTTCCTTGGCTGAAAATGATAGGAGGGTTTACTACCACTTTAAGCATCATCCTAAAAAAAAACGTTTGCCTATACGGTCGGTGAGTATCAGGTACAAAATGAAAACATCTTAAATAGTGTCAAACATAAGCTGAAATTGATTGCTGGAGAGTCAGCATAATGACAGGGGGCCAATGACGACATTCATCCAACATAGACTATATTGGAAAAAAAAGGAAAAAAAAAAAAGGAACGAGGAAAATTAGAGAGTAGTGTTGAGCGAACCCGGACTGTAACGTTCGGGTCCGTACCGAACTTTAGGGTGTCCGTGGCACGGACCCGGACTCGGACATTTCAAAAATCGTTCGGGTTCGGTCCGCACGGTGCCTGTGGGATTTCAAGCCATGCCTGGGCTTGCAATGTCAGGCCCAAGCGAGTTGTGATGAGAGATTAAAAGGAGCAAGGAAAAAAAAAAAAGGAAAAAAAAGGTTATATCAGATACAACCTACTTACAGCAGTAACCGGGGGACAGTAATACGACTGAGAGGTCGTTAGTTAAAGTCGAATACAAACTGTGATAAATTCTACAAAAGTAAAACATGGACTATGAGTGGCTGGCATATCCGTTTGCAAAAAAAAATCCTACTACGAATTTCACCATCATTTGGGAGGATAGTAAAAGTCGGTTCCTTCGACAATAGAACCGGAGACAAATTAGAT
>BLSH010066357.1:209534-220347 GCA_018402905.1 Glandirana rugosa
TTAAATGTGACAATATATTCGACATGTGAGTGATGAAATTGGGGCTACGAGAGTGCTCCTGATATCAGCTTGTTACCTGTATAGAAGACACCTGGGAGTGAAAAATCTTGCTGATTGATAGGGGATCAAATACTTATTTCACTCATTAAAATGCAAATCAGTTTATAACTTTTTTGAAATGCGTTTTTCTGGATTTTTTGTTGTTATTCTGTCTCTCACTGTTAAAAAAAAAAAACCTACCATTAAAATTATAGACTCGTTATTTCTTTGTCAGTGGGCAAACGTACAAAATCAGCAGGGGATCAAATACTTTTTTTCCCTCACTGTATATATACAGTATCTCACAGTAGTGAGTACACCCCTCACGTTTTTGTAAATATTTTATTCTATCTTTTCATGTGACAACACTGAAAAAATGACACTTTGCTACAATGTAAAGTAGTGAGTGTACAGCTTATATAACAGTGTAAATTTGCTGTCCCCTCAAAATAACGCATCACACAGCCATTAATGTCTAAACCACTGGCAACAAAAGTGAGTACATCCCTAAGTGAAAATGCCCAAATTGGGCACAAAGTGTCAATATTTTGTGTGGCCACCATTATTTTCCAGCACTGCCTTAACCTTCTTGCACATGGAGTTAACCAGAGCTTCACAGGTTGCCACTGGAGTCCTCTTCCCCTCCTCCATGGTGACATCATGGAACTGGTGGATGTTAGAGACCTTGCGCTCCTCATCCTTCCATTTGAGGATGCCACAGGAGGTCTGGAGACAAGCTTGGCCAGTCCATCACCTTTACCCTCAGCTTCTTTAGCAAGGCAGTGGTCATCTTGGAGGTGTTTGGGGTCATTATCATGTTAAAATACTGCCCTGTGGCCCAGTCTCCGAAGGTAGGGGGTCATGCTCTGCTTCAGTATGTCACAGTACATGTTGGCATTCATGGTTCCCTCAAAGAACTGTAGCTCACCAGTGCCAGCAGCACTCATGCAGCCCCAGACCATGACACTTCCACCACCATGCTTGTCTGGAGGCAAGACACACTTGTCTTTGTACTCCTCACCTGGTTGCCGCTACACACACTTGACACCATCTGAACCAAATAGTTTATCTTGGTCTCATCAGACCACAGGACATGGTTCCAGTAATTCATGCCTTTAGTCTGCTCATCTTCAGCAAACTGTTTGTGGGCTTTCTTGTGCATCATCTTTAGAAGAGGCTTCCTCCTGGGATGACAGCCATGCAGACAAATTTGATGCAGTGTGCGGCGTTTGGTCTGAGCACTGACAGGCTGACCCCCACCCCTTCAACCTCTGCAGCAATGCTGGCAGCACTCATACATCTATTTCTGAAAGACAACCTCTGGATATGACGCTGAGCATGTGCACTCAACTTCTTTGGTCGACCATGGCAAGGCCTGTTCTGAGTGGATCCTGTCCTGTTAAACCGCTGTATGGTCTTGGCCACCGTGCTGCAGCTCAGTTTCAGGGTCTTGGAAATCTTCTTATAGCCTAGGCCATCTTTATGTAGAGCAACAATTCTTTTTTTCAGATCCTCAGAGAGTTCTTTGCCATGGGGTGCCATGTTGAACTTCCAGTGACCAGTATGAGAGAGTGAGAGCGATAACCCCAAATTTAACACACCTGCTCCCCATTCACACATAAGACCTTGTAACAATAATGAGTAACGTGACACCGGGGAGGGAAAATGGCTAATTGGGCCCAATTTGGACATTTTCACTTAGGGGTGTACTCACTTTTGTTGTCAGCGGTTTAGACATTAATGGCTGCTTGTTAAGTTATTTTGAGGGGGCAGCACATTTACACTGTTATACAAGCTGTACACTCACTACTTTACATTGTAGCAAAGTGTCATTTCTTCAGTGTTGTCACATGAAAAGATAGAATAAAATATTTACAAAAATGTGAGGAGTGTACTCACTACTGTGAGATACTGTATATTATATGGTGATGATCCCAGCATAACAATTCAAGTACACTTTTTTCACACACTTTAAGAAGAACACACAGGTAAGTCTACACAAAAATGTCAGTCGGTTTCATAACCACATTTATTCTTCAGAAATAATAACACAAAGTCTTCCCTCCTGCGGTACATCAAACAAAACTCAAAAAGCAGAGTCTGTCTCGGAGACTTCTGAAGAATAGGCTATGCGGTGCCCAGCGGCGGAATGGGGACAGGTAAGTGTAAGACTTCAAGGCGGAAACTGGGGAAGGGGGCCCTATAAAGGATAACTGTACTAAAATGATTGCAATGCTTTAACTTCCTAGTCACAAACCTCAATGTGCTGAGAAACCTTGCTTGTTAATGTGGAAATCTGTACTTGTGCCAGCAGTATTACAGTCACAAAGACATCAAGGTTGCCATACAACTGCAGGTAGATAAATACAAACAGTTCTCTGTCTTTGAAAAGTGAAGTTTAAAGTTGACCAGTCACTTAAAGTAGATGTTGAGGCTATACAATACCCCAACATTTAATTATTGCCTCCTTACTGCTCCCCATTGTGTGCATACACAATTTTAGTATAAATCACAATCAAAATAATTGTTTTCTCCTGGTTCTTTTAAGCTAAGGCTCCTCTGTGTGAAGTTGAGGGTCAACAATGGGTCTGAATTCCATAGAGCAGTGGTATCTTCCAATGGTGTTGTCGAAGGGGGAGAGGGTTCCCTGCCACCAGCTGCACATTGCCAAGAGGAAATAGGGCTTTCAGGTCAGGTAACCGTATAATAGGTGAGAACGAGGAACAAAAGGTATTGAAATTGCGATTTATGCTAAAATGTATGCCGCACAATGGGAGGCAGTTTAAAAGATGGGGTGTTCTATATCCTAAACTTTAAGGGGTTGATTTAATATAGGCTAATAGTCTTCTCACTTTGCTAGAGAGTTTGTACTTTGCAATGGAAATTTTCTTAGAGCCAGGGGAGGGCTGGCAGCCTTAGGCCTGGGGGGCCAAGTCCAGTAAAGAGGCCCATTGAACCACCGAATCCGCTCACCATCCATGCCCACCTGGTTTTATAACAGATATTGATGTTATGAAGCAAGACAAATATGATGCAATGTGGTAACATAATTTAATGTTAATAGCAACAAAGGAGGTGCAGCCTCATCAGTGCCCACCAACGCAGAAAGAGGAAAGCCGCCGGCTTACAAAGCATGGGGATCTCCTGCTTACCTGGTGCGGATGCTGTCATATGAAGTCCCGCCTCCTGGACCGGCTCCTATAATAGACATCATCCATGGTAGGGTCAGCCCTGGGCAACCCCCTCTGCTTGCAGTTAGTTGGCGGCCTTGCCCCTGGCCCCTACTTCCTCCACAAAAAAAAATATTGTCAGCGGGCAACGGCCCGCCAGCCATTTCAAATGTAAGTTGGGGTGGCCTGGGGGGCAATTGTCACCCTGCCCCCTGGCCCAGCCCTCCCCTGCTTAGAGCTAAATAAATGTAGCAACATTTCACTTTGCAAAGAATACCCAATCAAATGCAAGAAAAATAAAAAGAACCACATTTTTTCTTTGTACATGATTTGGTGATGGGAGTCATCAGAGCTTCTGCTTATTCACTAAGCTCTGGTAAAAAATCCATTGCAAAGTGAACAGCCTATTTGCCTTTAATATATCAACCATATTTACAGTATCTCACAAAAGTGAGTACGACCCTGACATTTTTGTAAATATTTTATTCTATCTTTTCATGTGACAACACTGAAGAAATGACACTTTGCTACAATGTAAAGTAGTGAGTGTACAGCTTGTATAACAGTGTAAATTTGCTGTCCCCTCAAAATAACTCAATGCACAGCCATTAAAGCGGTTGCCTTCTCGGAAAAAACTAAATAATAAAAACTTGCAAGACAATAGCATAATGAGCTAGTATGCACCGCATACTAGCTCATTGTGAAATACTCACCTTGAAGCGAAGATCCAACCAGGCTGCTCGGCCCCCTCTGAGGGAGCGGACATTTTCCCTCGGATCTTGCTTCCGGGTACGCGGCTCCGGCACTGTGACTGGCCGGAGCCGCGAGACGTCACTCCCCCGCATGTGTGTGGGACCCGTCTTTCCTGCAAGGTCCAGGACATACACGGCACATGCGCTGTAACGCCGCAGCAGATTAGAGAGGAAATATCTTCTAAACTGTACAGGTTTAGAAGATATTCATTTTACCTACAGGTAAGCCTTATTACAGGCTTACCTGTAGGTAAAAGTAAACAAACTAGGTAGACCATCGCTTTAATGTCTAAATATAATTACAAAAATGTGAGGGATGTACTCACTTTTGTGAGATACTGTATATCTCATATAAGCTTTAACTCATTAATGTCATTTCAAAATTGATCAGTTTCCTTAAATCTGTCATTTGCTATTAAAAGAAAACATGGTGTTCCAACCATTAAGGTCCTAGCTTAGTCATCTCCTGTTATTGGGTGATACACAAATGGTTTTCCCAATCAGAGTAGCCCAACAGGTATTAAGGGACTTTATTGGTGCATTGTCCTTTTATATCGGGGAAAGGAAAGAACATTTTAAACTCTCTCTTTAGGATGGGCAGTTTTTGACAGCTTGTGCTTGCAGTAGGTCTGTCTTGTCTTGCTCATTTTTATATTTAGCAAGTTGGCACCTATTCTGCACCCCTTCCCCATCAATCATTTGGTGGTACCCTTTTGACTATGGTCTGGGCTCAGAAATGAATGGCAAGAAATTTCCAAATGTCCCACTTTTAAGTTTTGAACACCCCTCTCCTGAAGAAGCATTCTTGCGAAACACGTTGAGATACTGTATTGGATTGGTAGGCATTCAGGAGATCAGTACTCTGGTATTTTTCCAGAGCAGTTAAATGTGTATGGATGTATACAGTGCATCCGGAAAGTATTCACATCACTTCACTTTTTGCACATTTTGTTAAGTTACGGCCTTATTTCCTCAAAATTCTTCAAACAATACCACATAATTAGAGATGAGTGAACTTCTAGAAGTCCGGGTTCTGCTGGTTCGGCCTAACTTCGGGACAAAGTCCGGGTTCGGGTCCGGACAGAACCCGAACTTTGTCCCGGCCCCCGAACCCCATTGAAATCAATGGGGACACGGACTTTTAGGCAGAAAAAAGGAAGTAAAATAGTCCTGGAAGGTCCTAGAGGTCTGCAAAAGGAAGGAAACGGGGGTAAGGGTGGGACAAGTGCCCTACAAAGAAATGGGGACAGGGAAATAACTTTAAATATTTTTTAAAAAATAAAAACATAAAAAATGCAAAAATGGAGAACATCTTCAAAATGGGTCTGAAAAGTATTAATTAACGGTAGAGGCCATAGAAATGTTCTAAAATCATCTTCAAACTGTGTCAAAAAAGTATAAATAAGCCGGGAGAACCCATATCACTGTTCTGCAAAATGTGTGTGTCACTTTAAATGAAACCGGGAATCAGTGCACATCTGTTCTGCAAACGTATTTAAAGTCTGTGTGTCACTTTAAATTTTTCAAAACCTTTCAAAACCTCAATGTCCTCCATTCATAGGGCGCTTTTATAGCAGGAAGTGATAATACGGCTTCTATGAATGGAAAAGGGAGCAGAAAGAGCACTTTTGATGAGTGCCTATGATAGGTCCAGTGGCTGTTTTAACTCCTGCAACATCGAAAGATTACAGCTGCTGGAATATGAGGGTGGGGACAAAGAAATGGAGATTTCAATAAACAGACCACCAGCGCAAGGGGAACTTTTCACTCATTGTAACAATGGACTTTGGTGCTGATTAAAAAAAAAAAAAAAAAACTCAACTTCAGCTTTAAGTTTCAAAGATGGTCAATGTGACCAAAGGAGGACAAAACTGTAGAACTGACCACTACATGATCAAAGAAAGTTTGTGTCATTATAGCGGATGCCTGCTTCTGTCTCCTGCACGTATTTCCATTTTTTCTAAGGAACACCTTTAAGTATATTTCATGTATACATTGTAAACTGTAATTACTACACCCATAGAACACTCAGACAGTAGCTCCATCTTGCTTTACAGAGGAGGGTAATGGAGCAACCAGTACTTTTATTTCCCTTGTTTCAGTTCCCCGGTAATTTATTATATTTTGTTTACAATATAACCCATCCTCCTGTGCCTTCGCAAGGCTGAAGGGTAAGCGGAGACAGATACATGCACTCCCCACTGGCTCTCTGCCTTTCAGATCTGCCTGGAGGTACTTAACAGTGACAGCATAAAAGATTTGTGTACAGAAAAGCATGTAGATTTGGGAGACTGGGTATATAAACGCACAAATAATGTTTAATTCCGCTGCCTCATTCTTCTCTTTATATAATAGAATTAATAAAATCAGCTGAAATGTGATGGAGGGAGATAGCAGAATAATATTTTAAAATTATATACTGTCTATCCATCTATCGATCTATCCATCTATCTATCTATCTATCTATCTATCTATCTATCTATCTATCTATCTATCTACTATCTATCTATCTATCTATCTATCTATCTCTATCTATCTATCTATCTATCTATCTATCTATCTATCTCTGTATCTCTTTATCTCTATCTATCTATCTATCTATCTATCTATCTATCTATCTATCTATCTATCTACTATCTATCTATCTATTATATCTATCTCTCTATCTCTTTATCTCTATCTATCTATCTATCTATCTATCTATCTATCTATCTATCTATCTATCTATCTATCTATCTCTGTATCTCTTTATCTCTATCTATCTATCTATCTATCTATCTATCTATCTATCTATCTATCTATCTATCTATATATCTCTCTCTCTACCTACCTACCTATCTATCTATCTACTATCTATCTATCTATTATATCTATCTCTTTATCTCTATCTATCTATCTATCTATCTATCTATCTATCTATCTATCTATCTATCTATCTCTCTCTATCTATCTATCTATCTATCTATCTATCTATCTATCTATCTATCTATCTATCTATCTCTCTCTCTATCTATCATCTATCTATCTATCTATCTATCTATCTATCTATCTATCTATCTATCTATCTATCTATCTACCTATCTATCGTACCATCCATCCATAGATATATATATATATATCATGTTACGTGACAACACTGAAGAAATGACACTTTGCTACAATGTAAAGTAGTGAGTGTACAGCTTGTATAACAGTGTAAATTTGCTGTCCCCTCAAAATAACTCAACCCACAGCCATTAATGTCTAAACCACTGGCAACAAAAGTGAGTACACCCCTAAGTGAAAATGTCCAATTGGGCCCAAAGTGTAAATATTTATACCATTATTTTCCAGCACTGCCTTAACCCTCTTGTGCATGGAGTTTCCCAGAGCTTCACAGGTTGCCACTGGAGTCCTCTTCCACTCCTCCATGATGACATCACAGAGATGGTGAATGTTAGAGACCTTGCACTCCTCAACCTTCTGCTTTCAGGATGCCCCATCACAGGTTGCCACTGTAGTCCTCTTCCACTCCTCCGGACAGGTCTCCTTCCCTTGTGCATATTTATGCCTTTTGCAGTTTGGTTTGAAACCATCAAGTTTGTTATACACCCCATGGTGGCCTAGTGGAGGACGTGCATCGACAGAACTATTTTAATTAAACAGCATGGAATAGATACAACTGTGCATTTGGCATTGTATGTAAGTAAGAGGTGATGTTTTTGTCTCTTGAAAGATGTCGTTACTAATGCTGACTATTTTTATGTGTCATGTAATGATTTTTTGTACTTCAATTTAGATACACATAATCCTCTACAAACCTATGAAGGAGACTTTCACTCTGAAACATGTCGGATTGAGGAGTACCCAGTGTATATGCACATTTTGCACTGTATTGGTGATTTGTATCATTCCATGCATACGTGTTCTATGTGTTTAAAACTTTTTATGTATCAATAAATGTATATATTTTTTTCAAAATGACTATTATTAGTGCCTTTAAAGTCCCAAAACTAGAGGATACCTCTTATTACATTGAATATGGTATGTTGGCACATACTTAGTGACTCTCCCCACCATCTGTTCTCACATCCCTAAGTAAAAATGTCCAAAATTGGGCCCAATTATCCATTTTCCCTCCCTGGTGTCATATGACTCGTTAGTGTTACAAGTTCTCAAGTGTAAATGGGGAGCAGGTGTGTTAAATTTGGTGTTTTTGTTTCTCTACATATAAGAAGATTACCAAGACCCTTGAGAAATAGACATATGAGTGCTGCCAGCATTGCTGCAGAGGTTGAAGGGGTGGGGGGTCAGCCTGTCAGTGCTCAGACCATACGCCACCCACTGCATCAAATTGGTCTGCAAGGCTGCCGTCCTAGAAGGAAGCCTCTTCTAAAGATGTTGCACAAGAAAGCCTGAAAACAGTTTGCTGAAGACCAGCAGACTAAGGACATGAATTACTGGAACCATGTCCTGTGGTCTGATGAGACCAAGATAAACTTATTTGGTTCAGATGGTGTCAAACGTGTGTGATGGCAACCAGGTGAGGAGTACAAAGACACGTTTGTCTTGCCTACAGTCAAGCATGGTGGTGGGAGTGTCATGGTTTGGGCTGCATGCGTGCTGCCGGCACTGGGGAGCTACAGCTCATTGAGGGAACCATGAATGCCAACCTGTACTGTGACATACTGAAGCCGAGAATGATCCCCTTCCTTCAGAAACTGGGCTGCAGGGCAGTATTCCAACATGATAACGACCCCAAACACACCTCCAGGATGACCACTGCC
Source organism: Glandirana rugosa (assembly GCA_018402905.1). Lineage (NCBI taxonomy): Eukaryota > Metazoa > Chordata > Amphibia > Anura > Ranidae > Glandirana > Glandirana rugosa. Next base: position 218,262 of record BLSH010066357.1, read on the forward strand.
TTGCTAAAGAAGCTGAGGGTAAAGGTGATGGACTGGCCAAGCATTTCTCCAGACCTAAACCCTATTTAGCATCTGTGGGGCATCCTCAAACGGAAGGTGGTGGAGCGCAAGTTCTCTAACATCTATCCGCTCCGTGATGTTATCATGGAGGAGTGGAAGAGGACTTTAGTGGCAACCTGTGAAGCTCTGGTGAACTCCATGCCCAAGAGGGTTAAGGCAGTGCTGGAAAATAATAGTGGCCACACAAAATGTTGTCACTTTGGGCCCGATTTGGACATTTTCACTTAGGGGTGTACTCACTTTTGTTGCCAGTGGTTTAGACATTAATGGCTGTGTGTTGAGTTATTTTGAGGGGACAGCAAATTTACACTGTTATACAAGCTGTACACTCACTACTTTGTGTTGTCACATGAAAAGATAGAATAAAATATAAAATATTTACAAAAATGTGAGGGGTGTACTCACTTTTGTGAGATACTGCATATATACACACACATATATATATATATATATATATAAAACTATATACTATATAAATATGTATAATTATATAAGTGAAATAAAAAGAGGCCCAGGAATGCAATAATCAAATTGTTAATATCCATTAATCCAACTAAGTGCAACTTGATTGTTGTTCCGCTCCCAGTCCTCTTTGTACTTCAAGAGTGTTGGGTGGTGGTGGTTGGAGCCCACTTGACTGGTTGAGTAGAGTTGGATTATTTAAATATGCAGTTCCCCACCAGGCCCTGTCCTAGCAAGGTGCTTATAATCTAAGGTCCCTATTCCATATACACTATATTACCAAAAGTATGGTACCAAAAGGATGTCTACATAAGGGAAACATTTATAGGTAAAAATCATGCTTAAAATATTTTAAATGCAAAAACACTATATTACCAAAAGTATTGGGGCACCTGCCTTTACACACACATGAACTTTAATGGCATCCCGGTCTTAGTCTGTCGGGTTCAATATTGAGTTTGTCCACCCTTTGCAGCTATAACAGCTTCAACTCTTCTGGGAAGACTGTCCACAAGGTTTAGGAGTGTCTATGGGAATGTTTGATCATTCTTCCATTTGTGAGGTCAGGCACTGATGTTGGACGGGAAGGACTGTCTCCCAGTCTCCACTTTAATTCATCCCAAACGTGTTCTATCGGGTTGAGGTCAGGACTGTGTGCAGGCCAGTCAAGTTCCTCCAACCCAAACTCGCTCATCCATGTCTTTATGGACTTTGCTTTGTGCATTGAGGAGGTTATTTGACGTTCACCCAGGGATGCAGGTGGAACCTGCCTTATTTAAACCTCAGACAACGAAGGTCTGGGTTTCTTCTTGCTATTGCCTTGTGTGGTGTCATAATGTCAAGATCAATAGAGCTCTCTAAAGCCCCCATAAAGAATGTTGTGGATGCCTATAAATCTGGCAAGGGGTTTAAAAAGATCACCTATTATTTTGAAATCAATCATCCCACTCTAAGAAAAACCATCTAAGAGTGATGTAGATTTAAAACAACTAGTAATTTGTTCAGGACTTGTCAGAACAGCAAATTTAACACTGATGAAAGCTGACTGATGCTAAATTAAGGTTCCATGAACCTTCCAAGAGTCTTCAGGAAACTCTTGCAACAATTGTGCAATTGGTCACGACTAGAGTTGAGCGAACTTCTAGAAGTCCGGGTTCTGCTGGTTCGGCCGAACTTCGGGTCAAAGTCCGGGTTCGGGTCCGGACAGAACCCGAACTTTGTCCCGGAATGGGTGTAAAGGAAGGAAAACGTCTGGAGATCCTGGAAGGTCCTGATAAAATGTCGTGAAAAACATGGATTTTCAGGCCCAGAGGTAACTAAAGTTACCCCAAGCCCCAGGCCCTGTTTCAAGCCCAAGACAGGCCTGGGCTTGGGCCTGAAACTGGGCTTCAAGCCGGCTTGGTCGTCTTGGGCCTGAAGATCTTCAAGCGAGTTGAGATCAGCACTGGTTAACGTGTTAACAACGTTCTCAAAGGACTTCTGAGAACCTTCCAAGTACCTTGGAATTAAATCGTAGTCAGTCGAAAGTAGTCACAATTTAAACGACAAGACTGTTCAGGACTTG
>BLSH010066357.1:221724-231734 GCA_018402905.1 Glandirana rugosa
ACGGGGGAACTGTAGCTGGAGAGTGTGGGGGGGCAGAGGACACTACAATGTGAGAGGTCGATGTCAAGGGGGCAGAGGACACAGCTTGTAGGGAGACGCTACTATGATGGAAGGGGGAAAGAGGACACTAATGTAAAGAGGGCAGAAGCCATTGTCTAGGGGGGTACAGGACACTACTGTGGGGTTGGGGGAGAGGACACTGCTTGAGGGGGGAGGCAATACTGTGGGGGGGCAGAGGACACTACAATGTGAGAGGTCGATGTCAAGGGGCAGAGGACACTGCATTGGAGGAGGCATAGAACACTACGTCTTCTTCTTTTTATTGGGAGCTCTTTCGTTTTTTTTTTTTTTTTAAGGGGCGCCGCCTAGTACCCCCCCTCTGGAATTTCTCCTTGTTGTCCAGGTAGGTCCAAACTTCCAAAAGGTTGCCTACCCCTGCTCTAGGGGGTGAGTGCTAAACAAGGCAATCCACAAACTTTTACAACTAAAGACATTTTACATGGAGAAGTGGTCAATGTTAGAGACTGGTACAAGGGCACCTATACAAAATGCCATAAAGAAGTAATTTATGCTACTGGGGCCAATACTAGCTTTTAATGTCAAGGGTTTACTTACTTTTTTTTTTTTCGGTGGACCACTGCATCCATTGAAATTTTTGTTCACTAAATTATTGAAAAAGCCATATTTTCCTTGTGTCCTTATTCAAGTATTTCACCTTTTTCATTAGGTGCTGTTTGAATAAAGATCTAATGTTTGCCTATTCAAATATGTTGGAAAAGTCAACAAATTGTCACTGGGTGTACTTATTTTTTTACATGACTGTATATATATTCTGCTTTTCCATATGACAGCAAATTTGATCAGTGGATCAAAAAAAAAAAAAAAAGAACAAAGGTGGATAAAAAAAGATACCAGTATGAAGGAGTCCTCTAATTACCAAACAATTGAACGTATCTGAGATGCTAGCAGGGTGGTGTTGCAAGCTATACTTCAGCTACTGTACATAAGGACCCATGCTGCCAGATCATGTAGGATGGTTTCAGAAGACCAAAACAACAGCAGACAAAGCTGCAACCATCTATTAAATAATAGGAATGCATAGAAAGTTTCAGAACTTGAAAAGTTATTTCTGCTTCACTGACTTTTCTAAAGCTTTTGACTTCATGAACCTTAACAAACCGCGGCCAGTCCATAATGGAATAGAGATAAGAGGTCTCCTGAGATATCTCTACTCAAGCCAAACAGAAAGAGAACAAAACTTGGGATAATACTGGAACAAGTTTAGGTAAGACATCTGACAAGGCTGAATATTGTTTTTATTTATTAATCTTATAAGCAGAACATATGAACAATGCCAAGCCTTAAGATTCAGATGCTAGAGTTAAAATGACTGGAGAAAATAGATTGCTGCTTAGAGTAACTAAATGTCTAAGCAGTTCTTGGCTCTATGTGCCCTCTGCGGATACATAAGAAGGATATGACAAATCCAAGGTTTAAAGATCTTTGACTAGTGCCAGAAATTAAAAAAAAAAAAATGATTGGAGGATTGATCAGGACAATAAAGTAAAAAGTATAAATTCCACACAGGCTTCTCCGTTCAGAGCTATGGTATCCTCAGCTGCAACATAGCAATGATAGTTGAGGTATCAAAAGAAACCTGCGATCTGCCCATGCCAAACAACACAACTGGTCTGTGTTCTCAATCTCCTTTTTGCTGTCTCAAAAGTGAGACTTCAGGGGTCTGTTAGACCCCTCATATTTCATCAAAGTACTCCAATGGGGCTCCTAAAAAGATTGTAAAAAATAAGAAAAAATAAAATGGTTAAAAAAAAAAATGCTGGCATTGTTCATCTGTTCTACTGACCCCGTCCATCCACTGACCTATTGACCAATACTGTCCACTTTTAAGGTCGGCTAGGTTTATATTTTTACATTGAAATTAGTTTTATTATTTTTTTGTAAGTGTTCCTTACTACTTAGTTACTTGCTAGTTCATTTCTTAAAAAAGAAAGGGGGGTGCACCAAACCCCGGTGATATTTGATCTCTTCCATGTTGTTTAGGTAGATCTCCACCTCTCAATGGTTGCCTACCCCTGCACCAGGGTATTTAAAAGGTTTTGAAGAAACTGTCCACATTTTGAAAGGCCTTCCGATTCTCTTGGATTACCCTCTCAATATGTAAATAAAGATCTGACTAATGCTTTAGCCACTCGGAGTATCTTGGTGCGTGGTGGGAGTATCTTGGTGCGCGGTGGAAGCTGTGGGTGGTAGCGGGTGGGGTCCCAGGTCAACTTTTCCATGGGGGCCCACAAGCTTCAACCCACACCTCTGGTTCTTGGTAACTGGCAGCTCAGGCATCAGCGCTGTCACATGGATAGGTGAAACTCTTCAACCCCGACCAAGCTCAACGTCACAACACTGGCCAAACATAGTGAAGCAAAGGAAAGGGCTATGCTTGCCTTCTACCAGCTTTGATCTTGGAACTGTTTTTGGACTGCACTTGCTCACTCCCTGCCCTGACTTTGGACTATTCCAGGACTCTGCTACCAACAGCTGTCTAGTACCTGACCATCTTTGGGACTACAGGTCACTCAGTCCCAGTGACTTCTGGCCAGAAACTATAGCATTGTGTGCTAAGATCTGTGGCAACCAAGTAGCAATAGGCCTGCTTGCCTTAAAGTGATTGTAAAGGTTTGTGTTTTTTTTTAATAAAATAACAAACATGTCATACTTACCTGCTCTGTGCAAGCGTTTGCCCCGATCCTCCTTTTCTGGGGTCCCCCGGTGGTGCTCCTGGCTCCTCCTCTTCATCGAGTGCCCCCATGGAGAGCCACTTTCCATGGTGGCATCCGTGCGGGTGCGCTCCCAAGTCCTACTGCTGCGTCCATTGACACAGACAGCAGGACTCGGCCCCACCCCCTGGCTCCTGTGTCACTGCATTTGATTGACGGCAGTGGGAGCCAATGGCTCCTGCTGCAATCAATCTATCCAATGAGGACCCGAGACAGCGGCTGGAGCTGCTGGGCTCATTCTCGTCATTGGCACAATCAGATTCAGGTAAGAAAAAGGGGGCTCTGGGGGGCAGCTGCAGCACACAATGTTTTTCACCTTAATGCATAGAATGCATTAAGTCGATGAGCCCTGAGACTTTACAGCTCCTTTAAGCAAGCTTGCTATAGGCAGGAGAAACACGAGCCAGCTGTAGTTCCTGGCCTGGGTATCAGGCTGTGTGTTGCAAATGTTACAGTATTTGAATTCACAGTATGGCAAAGATGCAGCCTGCAGTATCTGTATCAGGCCCCATTCATACCTCAGCGTTTTGTAGCTTGAAGCTCGAAGCTCCGAAACGCTGGTGGAGAAAAAAATCAATTATTCTCTATGGAGGTGGTTCCCATCTCCACTAAAACAAAAATAGTAACAATATATGAATAAATAAATGTAAAATAAATACACAAATAACTAAATATCATCATAAATAAATAATACATAAATAAAATAAAATTATTCATATATAATAATACATAAATAAATAATAATAATTAACCCCTAACCCTAAAAAATATTAAACCAATTATTATTATTATTATTATTATTATTATTATTATTATTATTATTATTATTATTAATAATAATAATAACAATACATAAACACCCAAACCCGAACAAAAATATAATAATAATACTAATTTATTATTATTACTATTGTTATTATTAATGTTATTATTATTATTATTAATGTATATATTTATTTTGTGTTAGGGTGTTTAGTTATTTATTATTATTATTGTAGTATTATTTTTACATTTTTTAAGGGTTAGGGGTTAAGTTTAGGGGTAATTTATTTATTTATTATTACATAGTATTTACTTACTTATGATTTCTTTATGGTTATTTTTATTTATTTGTGTATTTATTTTACATTAGTGTAGCCAATGCCCCCCTTAGGGGTGGCTGGAAGTTGTGGTACACCTGATCACACTGCCCTCAATCACACTTTTTCCTCACATCCGGAGTCACAGAACAGGCTGGTAGTTTTTTTTTTTTTCTTATTAGGGGATTTGAACTTGGATGGGGTAGGGATGATTATGGGATGCCCAAGAATCAAACAGTTCTTTACACCAGGACCACTAAATACAACACAGTATATACATTTCTCCTTCTTCACTCCAGCACTAACCCTTGCTGCATGTTTCACTCCTTGTTCCTTTCTCCTGGACAGTCACTTAGTTCTGGCCTAGCTAGCAAATGGTGAGGCTGCTGTAGTTGAAGCAGGGCCGCCAGACCGCCCATTACAGGCAGGGACTAATAGTCCCCAGAGTGTAGTACAATGTTCTAGCTAGTGTGTTGGACTACTACTCCCAGCCCATCCTCTTCCAGGCCCTGCCAACTCTTCCAGCTGCAATGGCCTTCTCCACTGCCACAGCAACATCAAAGTCCCACACTGGCTTCTGCATCCTTCCCAGGCTGTCTTCCACCCCAATCTGCTCCGGCATGCCTCCTCCAGCAACCCAGGGTATGTTTCACCGTCTCTTGTCACTTGTAGTTCCTTACTGAAGATCTTACTCTGATAGTGCTCTCTCCCGCTGTCCTTTCCGATGTGCCTTGTGCCTCCAAACCAGGATCTCACTCCTCCCGGCTGCACCCAAGCACTCCAGGCGCAGGGTCACCCCGCCAGACTGGGAGCTTCCCCTGGGCCACGACACATCCTCAGACTTCCACACAAACTCTCCTCCCCCCACTGGGCAGACCACAGTATTTAAGGAGGCCTGCCCCCTGCCAATCCAGGTTGGGGATTGGTCAGGGCTCTTTAACGTACTTCAGAAAGCCTCACCTCCTCTTCCCATCCCCTTTTCCAGAACTTTCTGAAGAAAAGAGGAGGAGTAAACGAGGGGTGTTTCTTCCTGCAGTCTCCAGCTCTCCCTGGGCCAATCCCCTGCCCAGAATCAAAACAATCAGGCCTGCATTTAAGTCAGGCCAGACTAAATTTACCTCACCTACCAAAAAAAACTCACAGTAAGCACCTACCTATGGTAGAGGGCGCTACATTTATTATTATTGTTAGTAGTAGTAGTAGTAGTAGTAGTAATTATACCCAAACCCTAACAATAAATAATAAATAACCCCAAACCCTACACACTAACCTAACCTTAACTATAACCCCTTACCCTAGCAAAAATAAATAAATAATAATAATAATAAAGTAATAAAATCTGATGGGAAAGCTAAAAAAAGGTGAAAAGCCTAGCAACAAATTATGCAACAGATGATAGTTTCGCTGTATATAAAAAGTGCAAATCACGCATAAAACGCATCAAAATTGTGCAAAACAAAGTTGGAAAAACGCTCAAAGACGCTGCTGCACTCAGGTGTGAATGGGCACAAAACACGTGTTGCTCACTTGCTCATTTCGAATTTAATGTGCTAACCACTTCAGCACCGGAAGGATTTCCCACATTAGGACCAGAGCACATTTTGCAATTCGGCACTGCGTCACTTTTTCTGACAATTGCGCGGTCGCGTGACGTTGTACCCAAACGAAATTTGCGTCCTTTTTTTCCCACAAATAGAGCTTTCTTTTGGTGGTATTTGATCACCTCTGCGTCATTTCTGATCACCGCTATAAACAAAAAAAAATTGCAACAATTTTGCAAAACAAACAATATTTCTTACTTTTTGCTAAAATACAAATCCAAAAAAAAAAATATAAAAAAACAAATGTATTCATCGATTTTGGCCGATTTATATTCTTCTCATATTTTTGGTAAAAAAAAAATCACAATCAGCGTTCATTGATTGGTTTGTGCAAAATTTGCCGTGTTTACAAACCATGAGAATTCATTTCTGGCGTTTTTACAATTTTTTTTTTTACTAGTAATGGCGGCGATCTGTGATTTTTATCAGGACTGTGATATTGCGGCGGACATGTCGGACATTTTTGACACTTTTTTGAGATCAATGACATTTATACAGCGATCAGAAATTTAAATATCCACTGATTACTGTGTAAATGTCATTGGCAGTAAAGGGGTTAACTGTGTTCCCTAGGCCTGTTCTAACTGTGTGGGGGCTGGGCTGCCAGGGGCACCAGAGATCTAACAGATCCCGAGTACAGGGATCAGTAGATCTCTGACGTGCTGCCTGTCAGAGCGGGGAACCGGCTCCCAATCTGGCTCTATCACAGGCCATCGCGGGTCGCCAGCGGACATCGGGTCTGCCCGATCCGTGGCCCCGCTCAGGGAGCGTATGGCGGGCACGAGAGCACGCCCCTGGGTGGGGCGCGCTCGCCCCCTAGCTGCCGTGCCCATGAGTGATGACTGTAAGCAGCGATTTGAGGGACAGAGCCGCGGTCGGGATCTGGCTAAACAGAATTGGATCGCATAATACAGATAATTTCTTTCTTTATAGTAGCAGCACAATTTAAATAAAAGCAAATGAAGAAACTGAATCTCACCTGGTATCAGCCTCTTGCAGTCCTTGTACAGCAGAGCTGGAATGTAAGAGGAAGAAGCAGTACAAGGGACCAATCGGTTCATGTGCTGATAGGAGGAGTCAGCAGAGTGACAGAGAGATGAGCTCATCACTGAGCTGCTTTGCCTTTAATTGTCCAATGACAGCTTGGGGTGCGTCCGGGATGACCTGGGCTCAGATGAAATTGGTTAATTGATAATGGCTATCAGGAGTTACAGAAAAATAAAGTGCTACAAGGGAACTCTTTGGATTGAAAGTGTACATATTCGTCAGCACACCGTGGATCCTTGTCCAACATTTTCTTTATTGAAAAGATCACATCACAGAGAACTGCCACGTTTCGGAGCCACGCAGGGCCCCTTCGTCAGGCATGTGATAAAGTGTACAGTGCAAAAGCAGTATATATATATACATAAGCCACCAATCAGAACATCAAGAAAGTGAAAAAAATGTGCAGAAAATGTTCCCTCCCCCTCCCTCTGTCATCACATGACGTAAATCCCGCCCAAAACAATTAAAATGGCTTATATGCAACTTATGGTTGATTCTGAGCTATCAAAAATAAAGTGTAAATTAATTGTGTGCATCCCAGCAGGGTCGCGTGTGGGTGTCTGCAGCCGATCTGGACCATCAGCGAGATGTCCCGATCACTACAATCAACCCTTAGGACCCAGGGGAGCCCCGTCAAGCAGGGAAGGCAAACAACCAATCGCGGTCTGCCACGTCGGCCGCCCATGCGCACAACATGCACGGCGGGGGGAACAGGAGAACGCCTGGGAGCGGGTCTGCCATAACCACAGCAACCTGCGATGCCAGGCCGGTCACGTGACGGCACGTAGTCAAGGGAAAGTGTGAGAGTGCTGGAGCCTGGGAAGAGCGAGAAGAAAGAAGAGCGAAACAGAACGGAGGTTCACCAAAAGCAGGGAAACAAAGATAGACAGAAGGGACAAGGAAGACAAAGACTCAAGGACAAGAACGAAGAGAAAAGAGAGAAAACAGCAGACAGAAAAGTGGGGGGAGGAAAAAACGGATACTAAGGTCCAATGAGACTAAAGAGGATTGAAACAAAGATCAAGAAGGAATAAAATAAAGGCCAAGAAGTGGAAAATCCTAAGGATGGACCAATGTGAGGGTGCAAAATAAGAGAAAATGGAAAAATGAAAATTGAAAAATTGCCAGAAAACAATACCGGAAATTCAAAACAGTAGAGAAATGAAAAATATGAACTAAAAATGTGAACAAAAAGAAATGAAAAATAAAAATAAAAAAATAAAATAAAAAAATAATAAAAACTAAAAAATAAATAAATGCAAACCAAAAATAATGAAAAATAAAATAACTAATAACTAATGAAAAAAAATGTAGGCGATATTGCAGCTAAAGCTGGTTTTGTTGTTTTTATCTTTAGATGGACTATTCATTTTTATCTAGTTATTTTTTGACGGGAGTTCTTCTTCAAGCCTGTTTTTGTTTTGCCAGTTTCCACAGTCTTATAATGAGCTGTCGAAAAGCTTAAAATTATAGAGGATTATTTTGTTTCCTGGCACAGGGGAAACCTCTGTCCTTAGATGTAACACTAATCTGATTACACCGATCAAAAAAATATGTCCTCGGCAACACAGTGTGAGTCAGAGGTCTTATTCGTTCCGAAGAAAAGCAAATCTGTCCAGGTCCTCTGCTTATTTTCTGACATTATATCTGAGGGTTCGGCAGATCTGATCTCAGGTCAAGTTTAATTGGGGCTCAGGAGTTACATGACTAGGTCATAGTAGGGCCGCAAATTCTAGGTTGCGGCCAGATGGGATTGCCAGCATCCACGTTTGATTTAATCCTTTAAGAACATTTTTTTTATATATAAAAAGCATGTTTATAACATGTTTAATTCAATGTGTGATATGGAGCGGTGCTACGTAAACTAAAATCTTTAAGTGAAATTAGCATATTGAAATATCAAACAATCATATGTAAAACCTCATCTAAAATGATACACATCAAGTGTAATAAAACATCCTTGTGATAGTAAAGTGTTCAGTGCTTCAAATATATGATAAATATAAATAATATTCAAAGTGTCCGGTGCTCCAATAAAGTGCAGAATTCAGTGCTTCAAACACATCATGTGGATGAATAAACATATACCGTATTTCTCGCACCATAAGACGCACCTAGGTTTTAGAGGAGAAAAACAAGAAAAAAAATATTCTGAACCAAATGGTGTATTAAAATATTTACCTGTGCAGCCATATACCAGTGCCATGGAATACAGCATATACCAATGCCATGAAATACAGCACATACCAGTGCCATGAAATACAGCCATATTTCAGTGCCATGAAATACAGCATATACCAGTGCCATGAAATACAGCATACACCAGTGCCATGAAATACAGCATACACCAGTGCCATGAAATACAGCACATACCAATGCCATGAAATACAGCACATACCAGTGCCATGAAATACAGCCATATACCAGTGCCATGAAATACAGCACATACCAGTGCCATGAAATACAGCATATACCAGTGCCATGAAATACAGCACGTACCAGTGCCATGAAATACAGCCATATACCAGTGCCATGAAATACAGCATATACCAGTGCCATGAAATACAGCACATACCAGTGCCATGAAATACAGCCATATACCAGTGCCATGAAATACAGCACGTACCAGTGCCATGAAATACAGCCATATACCAGTGCCATGAAATACAGCATATACCAGTGCCATGAAATACAGCACATACCAGTGCCATGAAACACAGCCATATACCAGTGCCATGAAATACAGCATACACCAGATCCATGAAATACAGCACATACCAGTGCCATGAAATACAGCACATAGCAGTGCCATGAAATACAGCCATATACCAGTGCCATGAAATACAGCATATACCAGTGCCATGAAATACAGTATATACCAGATCCATGAAATACAGCACATACCAGTGCCATGAAATACAGCACATACCAGTGCCATGAAATACAGTGATATACCAGTGCCATGAAATACAGCACATACCAGTGCCATGAAATACAGCCATATACCAGTGCCATGAAATACAGCCATATACCAGTGCCATGAAATACAGCACTTACCAGTGCCATGAAATACACCCATATACAATACCAGTGCCTTGAAATGCAGCCATATACCAGTGCCATGAAATACAGCATATACCAGTGCCAGTGCCATGAAATGCAGCATATACCAGTGCCATGAAATGCAGCCACATAACAGTCCCATGAAATGCAGCCATATACCAGTCCCATGAAATGTAGCCATATACCAGTCTCATGAAATGCAGCCATATACCAGTCCCATGAAATGCAGCCATATACCAGTGCCATGAAATACAGCCATATACCAGTGCCATGAAATACAGCACATACCGACATAAAGTACCGTGACCATATACGACATAAAGTACCGTGACCATACACGACATAAAGTACCGTGACCATATACCGACATAAAGTACCGTGACCATATACCGACGTAAAGTACCCTGACCATATACCGACGTAAAGTA
>BLSH010066357.1:275814-302401 GCA_018402905.1 Glandirana rugosa
TACATCATACACGTTATGAGACGGACCTCGACGGACACTGTACATGATACACGTTTTGAGACGTGCCTCGACGGACACTGTACATTATACACGTTATAAGACGTACCTCGAAAGATACTATACATCATACACGTTATAAGACGTGCCTCGAAAGATACTATACATGATACACACGTTATAAGACGTACCTCGAAAAATACTATACATGATACACACGTTATAAGACGTACCTCGTACTTGGTGGCGCTTGGGGACGGACAACTGACACATGTGATAGACCCTGGCATATATGGGGATAGACCACTGACGTATGTGATAGACCCAGGCATATATGGAGATAGACCACTGACATATGTGATAGACCACTGACATATGTGACAGACCCTGGGACATATGGGGATAGAACACTGACTTATATGTAATGGACCCTGGGACATATGGGATTGACCCTGAGACATATATTGCACATACTACATATCATAGAAAGCTCCATGCAGAATATTGCACATATTACATGTCACAGGCAGCTCCGTGCAGAGTTTTGCACATAGTACATGTCACAGGCAGCTCCAGGCAGAGTATTGCACATACTACATGTCACAGGCAGCTCCATGCAGAATATTGCACATACTACATGTCACAGGCAGCTCCATGTAGAGTATTACACATATTACATGTCACAGGCAGCTCCATGCAGTGTATTGCACATACTACATGTCACATGCAGCTCCATGCAGAGTATTGCATATATTACATGTCACATGCAGCTCCATGCAGAGTATTGCACATATGACATGTCACAGGCAGCTCCATGCAGAGTATTGCACATGCTACATGTCACATGCAGCTCCATGCAGAGTATTCCACATACTACTTATCACAGGCAGCTCCATGCAGAGTATTGCACATACTACATGTCGCAGGCAGCTTCACGCAGAGTATTACACATACTACATGTCACAGGCAGCTCCATGCAGAGTATTGCACATCACATGCCACAGGCAGCTCCATGCAGAGTATTGCACATACTACATGTCACAGGCAGCTCCATGTAGAGTATTGCACATACTACATGTCACAGGCAGCTCCATGCAGAGTATTGCCCATTACATGTCACAGGCAGCTCCATGCAGAGTATTGCACATACTACATGTCATAGGCAGCTCCTTGCAGAGTATTGCACATACTACATGTCACAGGCAGCTCCATGCAGAGTATTGCACATACTACATGCCAGAGGCAGCTCCATGCAGAGTATTGCACAAACTACATGTCACAGACACCTCCATGCAGAGTATTGCAAATACTACATGTCACAGGCAGCTCCATGCAGAGTATTGCACACATTACATGTCACAGGCAGCTCCATGCAGAGTATTGCACAAACTACATGTCACAGGCAGCTCCATGCAGAGTATTGCACATTACATGTCACAGGCAGCTCCATGCAGAGTATTGCACATACTACATGTCACAGGCAGCTCCATGCAGAGTATTGCACATGCTACATATCACAGGCAGCTCCATGCAGAGTATGCCACATACTACTTGTCACAGGCAGCTCTATGCAGAGTATTGCACATACTACATGTCACAGGCAGCTTCATGCAGAGTGTTACACATACTACACATCACAGGCAGCTCCATGCAGAGTATTGCACATAGTACATGTCACAGGCAGCTCCATGCAGAGTATTGCACAAACTACATGTCACAGGCAGCTCCATGCAGAGTATTGCACATTACATGTCACAGGCAGCTCCATGCAGAGTATTGCACATACTACATGTCACAGGCAGCTCCATGCAGAGTATTGCACATGCTACATGTCACAGGCAGCTCCATGCAGAGTATTCCACATACTACTTGTCACAGGCAGCTCTATGCAGAGTATTGCACATACTACATGTCACAGGCAGCTTCATGCAGAGTGTTACACATACTACACATCACAGGCAGCTCCATGCAGAGTATTGCACATAGTACATGTCACAGGCAGCTCCATGCAGAGTATTGCACACATTACATGTCACAGGCAGCTCCATGCAGAGTATTGCACATACTACATGTCACAGGCAGCTCCATGCAGAGTATTGCACAAACTACATGTCACAGGCAGCTCCATGCAGAGTATTGCACATTACATGTCACAGGCAGCTCCATGCAGAGTATTGCACATACTACATGTCACAGGCAGCTCCATGCAGAGTATTTCACATTACATGTCACAGGCAGCTCCATGCAGAGTATTGCACATACTACATGTCACAGGCAGCTCCATGCAGAGTTTTGCACATATTACATGTCACAGGCAGCTCCATGCAGAGTATTGCACATACTACATGTCACAGGCAGCTCCATGCAGAGTATTGCACATATTACATGCCACAGGCAGCTCCATGCACAGTATTGCACATATTACATGTCACAGGTAGCTCCATGCAGAGTATTGCACATACAGGGTCCCAGATAGTGTGTACAGTTACCAGATAGGGGTTTGCAGCAGGCCCTCCCCCCTGAAGTTGGCACAAGTCCCGCACTTACCCCATCTAATACGCAGGCAGGCAGGAGTGTGCAGAGTTCGGCTTGCGGCCAGCGGCTGTTTTATGCAGAGACAGGACAGCGATTACAGTGAGCGTGCTAAAGCCTGGAGACTGGAGACCGGCTTCTCTCTGCAGTCTCCATGGTCGGAAGTGACACCAAGGCTCCTCCAGATCAGTCACTGTCATCTATTGGACGGCAGTGATTGATTGACAGTACCAGGAGCCAATAGGCGGCTTGAGGCACAGAGCAAAGCACCTCAAGGCAGGAATAAACACTGCCATTGAAGCGTGACACCTGCAATCATGTGATTGCAAGGACGACATGCTTCCCACAGTGCACTGTGTCCCGCGCCCGAACACAGTTCACTGTAAATGTAAACAAACTTTTTTTAAGGGGACTTTTTTTATGGCGGGGCGGTGCAAGGGCGCCCCCTATGGGTGGGCAGCCACTGCCTGGAGAGGGCCCACTGCTCCTTAAAGGCACAAGGGCACACTGGACACCCAGAATATAGCACAATGGCAGTAAAGGTGTCCAGTGCACCTGCTCACCAGTATTCCAACAGTACGAACCTATAACTGGCCATTGCAATAAGGAGCACATAGAAAGGGCGAGGCATGTCAACCAAAACCAAAGAAAATTCCCAGCTCAACTTACCGACCAGACATGCAGACATCTTTAAACAAGCTCTGTATTATGTGTACAAATGTGTATGAAATGTGTAGGAAATCTAAAGTTACAGCCATACTTTCAGCATTGTTAAATCAATGCAAACAATAATTATTTTTGACAATCCAATATAAGCTTACTTGTTTCTGCTTTTATAGTGTGATTATCTGCTGTCTTTCTTTCCATAACAAACATTTGTTTCATTCCTTCCAGTTTCTTCTCAATTTCTAAGGACTACATATCCCATGGTACCTTGCTGCTTGCAAGCAGTGATTCCTGCACTGATCTCACCTTCTGAAACTCCTCATCTCAGCTCCTCTGTAGTTCAGACAGCAGCCTCTGTAAAATGTATGACAGCCTGTGCCTATGTAAAGGGCATAATGAATATGTGCCACAAATGTTTAGGATCTTCTAAAATAAAGTTTTCAAACTTGAAGATTGTTCAGATTAGGAGAAGGCTAAAAATAACTGAAATTCAATGTGAAAAAGGATATGTGATTTTAAATTTTAATGGTATATATACTTTGAAGTGAACCATGCATCAGATATTTTTTTATGTTAAGTATTTCTGTAATGTAGAGGTATCAGCCAAATGATCAGACAATCTGCAATGTGAAGTTTACTGAATGAATGCAGGATAAATTGCAAACAAGATGATAATCGGGTTGCGCAATAGGTATAGTGACTCAGAGAAACTCTATAAGAACAGTAAAGCATGAAAACTACTTGCGTTTTCCTTGAGGGCAGCACCTCTTTCGCAAGGAGGTAGACTATCTCTGATAGCCCAGTTTGCCAGCACTCCCTGGACCCCTTCCCAAGGCAAGTGGCAAGAAGAGCCTCTGATCTGGACACCAGAGGGAATGCCTACTGTAGGTGAAGGACCACCCCACTGGAAGCTTAGCACTCTGGAGACAGTTGAAGCAGTGCCCTCTGCAATGGCCTGAAGTTCTCCCGAAGAGTCATACTCTTGTGCCCCAAATCAGCTGCCTGCATTTCAGATAAGATGGTAGAGCACCAGACAACTGGTGGCAGATCGCATGTCCAGTCACTTTTGTCTCATTAGATGTGATCGCTTAGGACTGACAAGATTGGGAATAAGGGAAGATTATATTTCTTGAGGGTGCATAGGAGCCCAGAGGTTTGTAGAAAACCAGGAAATGGTGGCAAAAGAAATTAAAGGAGCCTGCACCCACCACTGTGAAATTGCTGCCTCTGGCAAGTTTGTAGACCAAACAAAGTGTTGCTGTGAAACATGTTTAGGGGGGTTTGCCCATAATAGCCCTCTGTAAGCACCCCAATGGCTGAGTCTCCAGTCTTCCATCTTCTAGGGCAAGAGGTGGTGCATCTTTGTTTTCTTGCACATCAGAGGTTGACGGGTCAAGGGGCTCCACCGAAGATAAGTACATGACTATGAGCCAGATGACCAATGGACTGTCTAAAATCACTATTGTCTGACATGGCGATCCTGTTCATAGACACCATGTGTAATGTAGAGGTATCAGCCAAATTATCTACAAAACAGCAACAAGGTTTACTGAATGAATGCAGGATAAACAAGATGGTAATGGGGTGTGCAATAAGTATAGTATAAATAATAACAGGCAATGCAGCTATTATAATAACAGGAGCTGCTTTGGATCCGTTTTTTAATAAGGACACTACTCGGTTACTTTTTTACTTTACTGTGCACTTCTCATATGAACCTTCTCCCCTCATGCATACCTTGGTTTCCCTGCACATTGGACATCTCATGCACCACTGTGTTTCTACTGTACCTGGCCATTGGGCTTCATTCTATATCCTTTTATATTACAATATATATACACTTCAATGAAGTACACTGAGCCCATTATTTTATTTATAGAAACTGGTGCCCATTTATACCACTGGCCAACAATCAGCCCCCCTTCTTTTTTTCTGGGGTAATGTTGCTGTATGCCTGGCCTCTTTCTGTTAGGATCCCTGCCTCAGCTTCCGGGATAGACATACACAGCAGCCTCTGGTCTTCCTGGGACTACTTGCATTTCCCAAGGGACACTGCATCTCTCATAAAGAGATGGACTGTTTCTGATAGGAGGGTTCCACTAACCCGTTCCACAGGCAAGTGGCATAAAGAGTCACTGGTGTTTACACCCAAATAAATGGCTGTAGGCACACAACCGCCCCACTGGAAGCTCAGCATCCTGTGCACAGTGTCCTCTGGGTGACTGGGAGTAGTACCCTCTGAATTAACAAGGTCTTTTCCTAAAGTTATTGTGCCACAAACCAGTGGTCTACACGCCAAATAAAACAATGGAGGACGAGAAACCTGGAAGCAGGTCTTGTGCCCAGTCATGCTGATATTTGGTCAACGACATTGTCTTAACATGGCCATGTGGCCATATCATGCTAATGGTGTCACTAGCACCCCTGCCTCTTTGTTACATGTGGTGGTGGGGGTGGATTCCACACAGACAGCTGATTGGAATGGCTGCCCACTGTCATGTGATCCTGTGGGGTTGGGCAAAACTGAGAGGAGGCTGAGAAAATGCTTCCTCCTGCCTGCAGGAGACTGATGATATCATCATTAACCTAGTCAGTGTCACCTTACTGGAGCTCAAGGATGGATTTTTTTTAAAGTTTTGAAACATTTCTAAAAGAAATTATAATGTTGCTGTATATTATAACACATTAGGACCATATTTACACAACATTGTAAAGTTACTGAAAGATCTACTTTAAATTCTATGTGCTTTAACTATTTTTATGATCATTCCCCTTTAATAAAGAGCAGCCTTTAATTGAAAATGAATTTTCAATATTTGCAAGCAATGTGTTTTTTCATGGACAACTAGGAAGCAAGTAAAGAAAAGTAAAAATTGTAAAATACAGCATAAAATCTCAAAGCCCAAAGGAATATAAACTATATTATACAATCAGAGATACCCACATAATATGGTGAATTATTCTATCCAGTACACCTTGTATTCAGCTTTGGTGCTCTCATTTAGCATTCAGCTTTGATACATTTATTATAAAAAGGTCTTATTATCCTGCTTTTGATGGTATCCTTCTCTTGAAACAGAGACTTCTAGGTGATAGTCTTTGCATACCGAAACGGATTAATTTAATCATATTCAATTCCGATCTTTTCTTTTAAAGGTGAAATTGTAAATGTCTTGGCAAAAATATATCTTTTGGGATGGAAATACGGGTCCTAAATTCATAATTTCCCATTTCCCCAATCAAACAAAATTTTAAAAAAATATTACAAATCCGTTTTTGAATCAGCCAGATCACGTTTATTATTTTATAGCATCTGTTTAGTTTTAATAAAATTGAATTTAACAAACGGATAAATATTTTAATAGAACTATGCTCACTGTTTCCATGTTTCCATGTAATGCAATATACCCTGTATGGCTAAGGGTATTTGGAAAGCCCTCAGGAGTTCAGGTGTCTCCAGTGAAGAGTAGTGGTAATGCTACAACACACAACTATATTAAAGGCAATTGGGCACTTCCAACCTTGTGGTCCAATCTTTGGGGAAGGCCATATTCTGTTCTGCTATACTGGCTAGGGTTGCCACATCATCCCTTTAATCCAGGACACATATGAATTACTCAGGTTCTGAGGCTAATTTAATGCAGATAAGGCACCAAGTGAGTTTAATTACCACTTTAATCAGCCCCAGAACCTGTGTAATTAATATGTGTCCTGGATTAAAGGGATGAAGTGGCAACCCTAATACTGGCCCATGTGGTCAAAGAAACCAGAAAAACATAAATAAAAATAAAGAACATAAAGAAACCATAAGAAAGAATTAAGAAAATAAACATAAGAAAATAAAGAACATGAAGCAACCATAAAGACGTGGTTTGTTTAGGTTGGAGTAGAGGAACTTGAGTGGCTTGCACAGAGCCCTGACCTCAACCTTACTGAACATCTTTGGGATGAACTGGAAAATTGATTACAAGCCAGATTTTCTTATCCAACAATATCTGAATGGGCTAATGTTCCTAAAGGTACACTACACAATTTTGAAAAACCTTTTCTGTGAAGAATGAAGGTGGATATAACCACAAGGAGGATACAACTCCACATTAATGCCTGTGGTTTTATAATGGGATTTCCAACAACTTCATACAAGCATTAGGGTTAGTGTTAGGGTCTGTAGGGGTTCATTATGTCAGGAACCATGAATCAGACTAAGACAGAAGTGCAGTAAAATCACACTTTTAATAAAATGGTAAAATGGTACAAACAGAGCAAACGTAGTGAAAACATAGCCAGGGCTCGGTAACCAGAGCTGGTAGTCAGAACAAGCCAGTGAAACAGGAATCCATAGATCGGCGTAGTAGATGCAGCAAACATGATCATGAACCAGAAGGAAAGTCAGCCAGGCAAAGTCTTTAACAGGAAAACACAGCAGAGAGTATCCAGATATGTTGACCAGGTGAAGGCACAGGAGATCTGATCCAAGCAGTTTAAATAGCCAGCAGGGCTAGCTGATGACCAGGAAATGATGACCAAGTGAGTCACTGTGGAATGAAGAGTACAGGTAATTAACCGACAGCTGAGCACTAGAGCTCTGAGAAGGGAGGCCTGAGCCCAGCCCTGACACATGAATAGTTTTGCAAATCTTGATCAATTTTTTTTAACTTTTTGGCAAAGCCTATTGAAGTCTATGTGAGAAAAACATATTCATTTCCAGATATTTGTAGGGTTATTAATCAGGCTATTGTCAAACAAAGGGTACAAAAATCCAGGCTCTGCCATCGGGGACATGTACAAATTAAAAAAAAATAATAATTGTCAACTCTCACTAACAACAACAACAGCAATTGATGGCTTCTTTGAGCATCTATAGTGAGAGGGCTGAGTTATCAATTTCTTCAGATTATTTTGGGTTTATTAAGGGCTAAGACTATAGACTGCATTATGAGCTGTTCCTTTTTCTAGCAGAAAGCCTATAAAGTTATTGGTCAAAGTTTGAAATTTGAAAACCCAGAAAACCTTTGAAATTCACCACAAATCCATGATGGCCACTTACCTGAACCTCAACACTAATGATTAGGTGTCTACAGGTTTTGGGCCATAAAGTATATCTAAAATTAAAGCTGCTTTCTGTGTCGTGTTTTAATGTTGGAGGAGTAGTAAAGAGCGGACCCCCAATAAGAACATTTGATGTCCAAGGCTTAGGACCATTAACTGTTTGTTTCCAGTCCTCTATATTGCCCCCAAACTTGTTCCACACCATCTTCCTTCTTCCCACAGTGCCCCCAAGCCCTCTCCAGAAGCTTCATCCACCTAAGGACCACCAAGTCTGCTGTAGAGTCTCCTCTGCTACTGTTGGGGAATGGAAGGATTTGGAAGAATTTACAGGGCCCTGGTGTCACAAAGGTTGAGAACCCTTCGTCTTCAGGCAAGGCAAGCAAAGCAGGAAATGATAAATATAAACCTGGACTTATACGCCTATGATTCATCCCCTTGTCCTGAATGCCAAGCTTACAATAAATAGGAGAAAGGGCACATTAATGGGTTATAAGTCAAAAGGGGTTTGAGGTATAGGAAAGTAGCTCAAAATATAGGAATTGGGTTTAGATTAGGGATTTCATGGCAGAGTTAGGGGGTCTACGCGCAACTTAGTCCCTTGTTCCCTTTCAATTGTTTCTTGTTAGAGGCATTGGTATAGGGTCTTGGAGAAAGGACACAGTTTAATTATGAACATTTGTAAAGTGTTTGGTTTGGGTGAACATTTGTATACATTTCTGTCCTTGGGTCCCTGATGGTGCCAAGAGAGCAACATTCATTAAATACATTTTTTGTGACCCTTTGAGTGAAGTACGTACATAAAAAGTCTTTGAGATAAAGTGCGTATCAACTTTGATTGCATAATTAAAATACTTTTAGGTTTTAATTTTCTAAACTGTGTAAACAAAACCCAAAATATAGATGCTGGTTGGTTGCTATGTACAGTAGCACTGATTGAGAAAACTTGTCTCTAATTCCCATCGTTACTTGAAACCCAACAGTCACAAATAAGTCATAAGGGTATGTTCAGTTAAAAACAGGCTATGTCCCAAGGTGTGATTACAACAGTGTCTTTCATATTTTGCGACATACCTAATGATCTGGTTTATTGGTGGTTAATCACTGGTACAGTTTCTCAATGGATGGTAAAAAGAGCACTGTCAAGGGCCCGATTCATACATTGTGAGGTTTCATATAAAATGTATGAATGCTATTGATTGCTGTTAACACAATGGATTTGTTAAAGCAGTGTTTCTCAACTCCTGTCCTCGGGACCCACTAACAGGCCAGGTTTGCAGGATAACTGAAATACATCACAGGTGATATCATTTGCTGCTCAGTGATTGCAGTATTCTAGTCTGCATCTCCCCAAGGTAACACTTAAAATCTGGCCTGTTGGTGGGTCCTGAGGACTGGAGTTGAGGACCACTGTGTTAAAGTGTAGGTTTAGCCTTTGTTATTAGCTTTCAATTGTTAGGAAAGAGTTGAACCCTTGTCAAGTTCATTTTTTTATTGCTGTCTGTGTCTTTGATAGGTACAGTAGATTCACCTTCTATATATTTTTTTTGGTAACCACTGTCATTAAGTAATGAGAAATGCAATTGGAAATCTTCCAGTTGGGACACCTGTCTTAGTGACATCTGCTCAAGAGGGGAATTCTTTTTTTCTTTCTAATAATTTTGATTGTTTTTAATAAAGCACACAGAGAATTAAAATCATTTGTTTAGATAAGGGGCTTGCATAAGAAACAATAAATAATTATAGAAATATATCTGTATACAGAACAGCACACAATATCGTAGAATGATGATCAATACACAATACAAGATTTTGGAGCCCCTTGTAGTTTCACTCATTCGACTCAGCAAAATGGGGCACAAACCACAAACCTATCCATATCAGAACAATAAAATCCAGAAATGAACTAGAATGGGAGGACAAAATGGATAATTGTTTAACAAGAGTGAGAAAGAGAGGAAGAAAGGAAAGAGAAAAAAGAGGAAAATAAAGGGTAGTAATAGAAATAGCCTAAACGTGTCTCAACAACATGCCTCAACAAGTAGTCCTTCCAGTAGCCCTTCCCTATAACTCATGGACGTCTCTCTGTCAACCCGTGCATTGCAGGTATTGAAGCCAAGGATCCCAGATGGTATTAAATTTGGGTTGTTTATCTTGTAAAATGCTAGCCAATTTATTGTGGATCATAATCCATGAGAGTTTGCAACTATTTGAACTACTGGGGATTTCCATGCCTTGGCAATCATAATTTTTGCCACCAAAAATATTAAAGTCTGGGTATGTCTAGGTATATCGGCAATTGTCTCATTCAGGAGCATTATTCTCATATTTTTAGGTATATTACAGTTGTTATGGTGTAGTTAATGGTAAATATTGTAATTCAGAATTGCCGTACTTTGGGGCAGGTCCAATATATATGGAGCATGGTATCCTCCTGCCCACAATCCTAGAAACAGAGGGGGTGCCTTGGGATACATCTTGGCAAGCCTGGAAGGGACCAGGTACCATCTGGAAAGGACCTTGTAATTCAGTTCTACTAGGGTTGTAGACCAAAAGATAACTAAAACCATCTTAGGTACCACATCTCTAAATTATGTAAATCTAGAAACTTATTATAAAGATGGGACTTCTGAGGCACAACATTTACATAAAATTGCTATTTTTTTATTACAAATGCAACATGCGTATAGAAAAAATTCCACTTTTTGTACAAAATAGCAATAAAAGTACACATTAAAAAAAAAGACTTTGACATTATAGGAGCGGGAATTCAGCTCCAGCTATTCCAATGATTCTGAATACAAGTTTCTAGCTTGGCAGTGATGTTAGTCATTGTACTTACTATGTGGATGTCATTCTATGGTAATGGAGGGCAGCAGATGCTTTGTATTAGGTTTGACTCATAGTGGGGTTGGGTTACAACATTTTTGGCTTTTTGTTTTCAGAACTGCTATGGTATTTTCTTGAAGGTGATGGGTGGATTAACACCACTTAGTGGAAGGACACTGCTGCATTTTAGACAAGGTAGAGTGGTTCTACCAATTATACCCCTTGTTCCTGTACTGCCCCTCTGGGGGTCATGGCCCCCACATATCTCCCCTCACTTAGGCACCCTATCTGGGTCTGCCTCTCATGAGTATACTTTGGACAATACAGACAATAAATGTATGTATTATTCATTTTCTTATATCATTTAGATTGTTACCTTTGTATACAAAGATACTGACGGCTCCTGAGGAAGTGGACTTTGTCCAGGAAATGTGTTGAGCCACAGCATATTAGTACCTTTGTAATGGATGTACTAGGGTTGTATTGAGGATACCTTTCCTTTGTAGAGAATTCCACTCACTTCCTTTTACCTATCTGGGACGGAGATTGAAGGGAAATTACCTCAGTAAGAGATAGGCAATTAAAAATGGATAACAAAGGTTTTAACCCTTTTCTACTCTATTCAACAGAAAAAAGTTTTGGCTATACATACATTTTTTAAGAAAAACTTTGCCCTCGGTTAAAAAATTTGTAAGGAAGCTTTTCTGTTGCAGAAGGCATTTTGTATCTCTTTTGAAAAAAGAGATTCTTAACTTTCTGTTCAGAAGATGTTTCACAATGTATGTATGTGCAACTCAGAATACATTTTCCAGACTAAATGAACTCCTATGCACATGCACAGGAGTTACATCTACTTGGACAGGCAAACCAAGCTGGCTGAAGATGACAAACATGGAAGAAGTTAAACAAAAGATTTAGGTGCCTGTGAGACATTGCATTGCTGGGTGGTTGGTATGTCTTGAAGCCAATTAAACTCCAAAGTCAAAAGAACAAAATATTTTTGACTTTTCTTACTGTTACTGTGACCATCCACTTTCCTCTCTTCTGCTGTTCGGCGGCCAGAGATGGTGGTCATGGTTGATGCATACTGCACAGATTATGCAGACCTCTCTGTGATCTCCAGATATTTTGGATGAATCATTCCTGCATCCTGGTTACTATCTGGCTCCTTTTACTATACTACAAATATGCTACAAAATTTTGTCACAATTTTGCTATATTAGCACCACTCACTTTGTATGTCAGATCAGCATCACTGTTTCAATACCTGATCCCATCTCTTCATTCACATCCTACTGCACTTATTGTTTCACAATATCAGGGGTGTGTTGAAATTTGATGATTGGGAGTTGGCCAACTTGGGCCCCCCCGTGGTGGAGTATGTGGACATGAGGGTGCTCTCCAACCCCTTTGGACGGTCCAAGGTTCGTCTCCTGTTTCTGAACCCTATAAAGAAGATTTTTTGACTGCTGATACTTCTCAAACAATAATAACTAATTGATTATCACTTTTCCCCTGATGAAGAGGAACAACGCATGGCCTCGAAACGTGTTGGGTAGCACTCTGTTGAACTCATACAGAAGTGTGTTGCACTAAGTGGTTCTTTGTGGATATATGTATTTTTGAGACAACCAATGCATTATTGTACTATTGGGTCTATGTACCCTTTTAATTCTTTGTTAATAAAATATGAGACTTTTTTTTTTTTTGTGGGATTTATGCCCTAAAAAGTCCCAACTAGAGGGTTTATTCTGTTTTTTTTCCTCTCTTATGTGGGAGTCAGCACCATGGGCGTTACAGTCAATTTGGTGCTACATTGACCTAATCTTCAACAATCTAGACCTTCTCCAAAGATGGACAACTCATGAATCAAGGACAAAATGGAATTACAAAAAAACAAAACACCAACTTATCTCTAGCAATCACAAAGCAAAATATGAGGAATATCAACAGAGAGAAAAATCAAACATGCAAATTCTTCCATGAAAATATGTTCTATTATCTTTGGCTAATTATGAGCAATTAAAATGAAAAATTAGCCCAAATAGTGGTGAGCTAACAATGTATAGCATTCCATTTATTTTCCTGATGTGTTCTACAAAAATTTCCCCTGGCGGGATTAATCAACGAGACACATCCAGACTTGCTGTGCTTCTAACGGGACCAGGGATTCTTAAATTGGCTTCATCGTGCTGACAACATCCAGATGATTGACAGCATAATTATGACAGATTTGTGCAAATGTTGTCATGTCATTCACTTGAGCAGCTTAAAATAAATTAACCATGGAAAACTGAGCCGAGATGAAGGACACCATGTTTTTCTCCCAGAAACATACTTAAGAAGAGTGAAAACAAGAGTTGGATATATGAACTTTGCCTCATACAAGGGCCTGATTTAGGGACACGTTTTTTTAAAGACTTGATCTAAAAATTAAAAAAAAAAAAAAATCGGATTTATGAACTTACATGCAGTGGTGGGTTTTAATGTCTTGTGCGTTTAACGTCCTTGTGATGATGCTTCCCTTTGGAAAAAACTTACAGAAAAAGTCACATTTAAGTTGCAAGTTCCCCTAGAAATGTAAATAATTTGTAAAAGCAAAGAACCTGCAGAATAGAACAATGGTGGTTGCAATCTTCTTATATAGCACAATATTTGTACAACTTATAATTTCAGCAAAAAAATACATTAAAATTAATATTAGTGTACACAAGCATTCGCTTTTTTAATTTAAAATAATGGATTTCTCTAAATACTTGAGCCATGTGTATTTGTCCTTGAATCTTGGTGTGCTCTGTGCATTTCTTTCAGATCTGTGCAGTAATCCAGTGTAAATCAGGAGCTTTCTGTAATAAAGACCAGTGCTCTGTCTCCTTGTTCAGAGGGCCTGGTCTTTTTCACGCCCCCTCCTGTAGTTGACTGTAGTGGGTGGAGCTTGCTAGGCCCTTTCCACAGGTCTGGTCTCTGCACAGGCTATGTACAACACAGTGATGACGTGACTGCTATTTGAATTTTTTTATAAGGGATTATCGGGGTTGGCAAAGGCATTTGGTGCATACAAAGTGGATGTATAGACTTTGTGGATATGAATATATTTTGATTTAAATCAGCGGCCACAACACCTGCTGATAAGCCTCATTAACACCTCTGTGTGTCAGGGATAACTGCAGGGATGGCCAGATCTGCATAGCTGCACTTGGGAAACTGAGACCGGACCATATAAATATGATTTAAGCCAGTTTGTTAACAGTAAAACAAAACTTATCCAAACACAAACATTATACAATGCAAAACATGAAGATGTAAGTGCACCCTAGCCAAATGACAAAATACCTAACAAGAAACCTAAATAAGTAACACAAGAGACTAACTAACAAACTATATACCATAACATACAAATTGAGGAACGCAGATAAACAGGGTAATACCAGAGATGCAAGCAATGGTCAGGAAAGGGGAAACCAGGACTAGGATCAGGAACAAAAGGAGCAGATACAAGGTAGCAGGATACTGGATGCAGGGCACGATCAGGAGCAGAACAGATGTTTGAGACATTTGCACAGCAAAACATTGAAGCACCAGGGAATAGTAGAGGAGAGACTAAATACCCTGTCAGTAGCCAGCATCGGGTGGAGACTGGAATTTTCTGGCTGCTGGGAGATACCTGCTGGTGAACACCAGAACTACAATCTTCCACTCTGGGAACCACAGTGCCCCAGCAGGTGATCCAGGTCCTGGCACTGTGTTTGAAAAATAGTTTCAGTTTGGCCTTATTCACATTGATGATGTGGCCCCTACAGCATAACTTAACTGTTTGTTTATGCTATGCTACTAAATGGGGATGCAAGGGTTGTACGGACACAGTGATATGTATAAGAAACGGTGCAGCGCTCATATGTTAATATACACAGTAAAATAAGTCTCAACAAGGATCATCTGTGAAAGCCAAATAGTAAACAGCAGATGAAAGAGGTGATCATCATAGACAAAAGGGAAACCTTCACCGACACCCACACCAACTGCCTCTTACCATCAACAGACAACCCCTATTACAGAGGTCTCACAAGCCTGGGTGAGGGTGTATCTTGCAAGCAGCAGTTGAATATAGTGATGGTCTTTCTTTAAGGTCCCACATTTCTTCTAGTAAACCTCAAATGATCCTCGATCTAGCATACTTTACCCCTTTAAGAGAGCGCCGTCTACTCCGAGCTCGCCTCTCCTGCCAAGATAGAAGCTGGCACTGCCGCCCGGTGAGCCTCGCCGGGCGGCAGCGCCAGCTTCTACCTTGGCAGGAGAGGCGAGCTCGGGATAGACGGCGCTCTCTTAAAGGGGTAAAGTATGCTAGATTGAGGATCATTTGAGGTTTACTATAAGAAATATGGGACCTTAACGAAAGACCATCACTATATTCAACTGCTGCAACAGCTTTGTTCCAAAGTAAGTATTTTATAATGAGCTTGTATGCAATGCACACTAGCTCATTATGCCTTTGTTTGGCAGGTTGGGTTTTTTCTTTGTTTTTTTTTGTTTTTTAATAAGAGTTGAAAACCACTTTAAAAAGGACTTTCATTTACTGTCATTCTTTAATGATTGGAATCTAGCAGTTTATACTTTAAGTATTTTGTTTTGTATTTTTTTCTCACAGTTTGATGAAATTTGTATTTTTTGCACTGTATTAATATCTGGTTATATCATATTATCAAAGGTTTTTACTTAGTGCCCCTTATGCACAAACAATTTTCAGTATAGGTTTATTTCTACACAATTAAGGAGCAGCTTTCAACTACTTTATATTTTAATTTAAAACACATATTTAAATTTATTTTGAAGTGGCGCAAGGTATCATTAACATTTATTAAGAGGCAGAGTAATAGTTAACCCAATGCATTTCATGGTTACATCTTCAGGGGTTCAGGAGATGTTGTTGAGTGTGGTTAAAATATTTTGACAGAAAGACTGGTCATCTGAGCTGATGTAACCTCTGTAGAACCCGATCTTGGGTGATGTTAATTGAGAGGAATGTGCCCACACCTCCGACCCTGAGAACCGGGAGACTATACATAAGGTAAAAAGACCATGACAAGATCCTTTAACCACTTCAGCCCCGGAAGGATTTCCAGCTTTAGGACCGGAGCCCTTTTTGCGATTCGGCACTGCGTCGTTTTAACTGAAAATTGCGCAGTCGTGCAATGTTGTACCCAAACAAAATTTGTGTCCTTTTTTTCCCCACAAATAGAGCTTTCTTTTGGTGGTATTTGATCACCGCTGCGTCATTTCTGATCGCCGCTATAAACAAAAGAAGAGCGACAATTTTGCAAAAAAACCCAAATTTCTTACTTTTTGCTAAAATACAAATACAAAAAAAAAATATAAAAAAACCTTTTTTTTCATCGGTTTTGGCCGATTTATATTCTTCCTCATATTTGTGATAAAAAAAATCACAATCGGCGCTTTTTGATTGGTTTGCGCAAAAGTGGTCGCGTTTACGGATGATGAGAATTCATTTTTGGGGTTTTTATTTAATTTTATTTTTTTGCTATTAATGGCGGCGATCTGAGATTTTTAGCGGTACTGTGATATTTCAGCGGACATGTCGGACCATTTTGACACTTTTTTGGGACTATTGGCATTTATACAGCGATCAGTGCTATAAAAATGCACTGATTACTGTGTAAATGCCATTGGCAGTGAAGGGGTTAACCTGCAGGGGGCGCTCTAAGGGTTAACTGTGTTCCCTGTGCGTGTTCTAACTGTGGGGGGACTGCCCTAGCTGGGGAAGGGAAGTGGTCACAGCCTGCATGTACAGGAAGGCTGTGATCACAGCCCTTCCCCCTTCACAGAACGGAGGTCCATGTTTACATACACGGACCTCCGTTCTTTCACTCCGGGGGGGCATCGCGGGTGGCCGGCGGAGATCGACTCCGCCGCACCGGCTCCCTGGCCCTCCCCGGACGCGCGCACGCTCACTGTGCACGATCCGGCGGCCGCCGTCATATGACGGCGATTCGCCTTACAGAGCCACTTTGCCGCCATCAAATGCCGATCGGCGGTCGGCAAGTGGTTAAATGCAGACAGTTTTTAAATCAAGGGTGTTCAAAAGCCATGGTAAGCCACTGTCAGGAAACACACAAAGAGAATCTGGCCATGACAGGATCTGGTGCACGCATTAGCAGGAGAATGAGACCCGCTCTCTATGGAGCCGGTTCACACATCTCCAGAGCGGATCTGGTGCAAATTTGCACAGGAGTCCTGTGCACCTTTTGGTTAGTTGCAGGTCCAAATTCAGCCCAAAATTTGGGCTGCAATCGGACCTGAAACGGTGAACCAGGATGCACCGCACCCCTGCTGTGAGCTGGAGCCGTCTCCAGTGTGAACCCAGCCTAAAGGTAATCTGTACTGAGAAATTATTTTCAAAGAAACCTGCACTGAGAAATAGATGCCAGTGTAAAATTTGGATCTGAAAATGCCACTTGCATTTTTTGTCTATAGTGTCAAACCTTTCTGGATGACTAACTCAGGAGAGGTGTGTTGAAACAGTTTCCATTGGAAGCCCATCTGACAGTGTGGCAATGCAAGAGCACAATTTGGGTGACAAAGTTTTGTACTGTAACAGGAAGTCCTGAAGTCTTGAACAGGGACCTTAATGACAAGACAGCTACTATTTTATTCAAATCTGTAAATGTTATATTATTTTAAAAATTACTTTTGAAAATTAACATATGTGTATATGTGATTTTAGTGATTGGATTTACATAATATGAAATGTTTACTACTTTAGACCAGCCATTCTCAACCAGGGTTTTGTGGGACCCTAGGGGTTCTTCCAGAGTTTGCTAGGAGTTTCTTGAGATGTGATTGATCGACCTCCCTGATGCTGCCTGCATAGTATCAAGACCAATTACACATTGCAAAACCAGCAGCAAGACACCAATGATCTTTTTAGCTATCTCTAAATGTGGGATTCTAAATATTAATGCAATGGTTGCATTCTTCCTACTAACTACCATCAATATGAAAGCCATGTTTGCCCTTGATCCCTGATGAATTTGTTTTAGTAAGGGCTCCCCTTATTTTAGGCTTACTTGTAGGTACAAATAAACAATGGAGGCTTTACTACCACTTTCAGGTATGGCATTTTTTTACATAGTAACGTTGGACCAGCTTGGACTATTGGAACTGTGCATATACAATACCAGTGGGTATCACTGGGAAATCACTGTAGTAGGCAACACTACTCCAGTGATCTCCACTAGCTTCTGGGAGCTGTGACGAGTGGCTGCCCTGCTGCATGTGACTACAGGAGGTTGACTGCTCGGCATGGGTGCCACTCAGAGAGTGCTTTGCATTTTCTGAATTAATGCAAAGCATTCTCTGATTGGACAAACGGAGACAGTGATGTCATCACCTTGCCTCTCCACCTCATTCAACCTCATTCAATCAGAGAATGCTTTGCACTTATTGAAGGAATGCAAAGTGATCTCCGAATGGCCCCCATGCCAAATGGCCAACCTCTTGTGTTCAAAATATAGCAAGGCGGTTGTATTGCATGGGACCTGGAAGCTAGTAGGAGAAGGAATTAGTGATGGGCCAAACACCCCCTGGCTCAGTTTGCACCAGAACTCCCGAACATGGAAAACGTTCGGACCCAAACCGCGAACCCTATTAAAGTCTATGGGTCTCGAACTTGAAAAATCAAAAGTCCTCATTTGGAAGGCTTATATGCAAGTTATTGGCCATAAAAAGGATATGGGTGGCCTGGGTACTGCCCTGGGGAACATGTATTAATGCAAACATTTTTTTAAAATAATTTTTAAAGGAGAAGTGATTTTAATGATGCTTAAAGTGGAACAATAAAAATAAAAAAATCTTTCAAATATAGTGCCTGGGGGTTTTCCTTAGTCTGCCTGTAAAGGGGTGCATCTGTAGAATGTATAGAACCTACTGCAGCAAAACTGAGGTATATATACCCTCTCTCTCTCTCTCTTTCTCTTTCTCTCTTTCTCTTTCTCTCTCTCTCTCTCTCTCTCTCTCTCTCTCTCTCTCTCTCCCTCATATTTTTGTAATTTTTTATTCTATCTTTTCATGTGACAACACTGAAATAATGACTCTTTGCTACAATGTAAAGTAGTGAGTGCACAGCTTGTATAACAGTGTAAATTTGCTGTCCCCTCA
This sequence comes from Glandirana rugosa, assembly GCA_018402905.1. Classification (NCBI taxonomy): domain Eukaryota; kingdom Metazoa; phylum Chordata; class Amphibia; order Anura; family Ranidae; genus Glandirana; species Glandirana rugosa. The sequence goes on from BLSH010066357.1 coordinate 295,057, forward strand.
AAATAACTCAACGCACAGCCATTAATGTTTAGACCGCTGGCAACAAAAGTGTGTACACCCCTAAGTGAAAGTGCCCAAATTAGGCCCAAAGTGTCAATATTTTGTGTGGCCACCATTATTTTCCAGCACTGCCTTAACCCTCTTGGGCATGGAGTTCACCAGAGCCTCACAGGTTGCCACTGGAGTCCTCTTCCACTCCTCCATGACAACATCATGGAGCTGGTGGATGTTAGAGACCTTGTATTCCTCCACCTTCCGTTTGAGGATGCCCCACAGATGCTCAATAGGGTTTAGGTCGTGAGACACGCTTGGCCAGTCCATCACATTTACCCTGGGCTTCTTAAGCAAGACAGTGGCTGTCTTGGAGGTGTATTTGGGGTTGTTATCATGTTGGAATACTGCCCTGCCACCCAGTCTCGGAAGGGAGGGTATCATGCTCTGCTTCAGTATGTCACAGTATATGTTGCCATTCATGGTTCCCTCAATGAACTGTAGCTCCCCAATGCCGGCAGCACTCATGCAGCACCAGACCATGACACTTCCACCATAATGCTTGACTGTAGGCAAAACACACTTGCCTACAGTCAAAAAAATTTGTCCGAACATTCGAACACTGTTAAAGTCTATGGGACCCGAACATGAAAAATGAGCGGTGCTCATTTTAAAGGCTTATATGCAAGTTATTGCCATAAAAAGTGTATGGGGACCCTCGTCCTGACCTAGGAGACATGTATCAATGCAAAAGAAAGTTTTTAAATCAATTATTTTTTTCAGGAGCAATGATTTTAATAATGTTTTAGAGTGAAACAATAAAAATGAAATATTCCTTTATATACCGTGCCGGGGGGGCTTTTAAAATGGCGCACCTTTGTGATGTTTAGAACAGTGCCAGAGCAAAATGACATTTGTGAAGGAAAAATTGTCATTTATTATCGCGGCTGTAATGTTTAGCTCCTGACAATATACAGAAAAATTACTGAAAAAATCTGCGTAGGGTCCCAGCCCAGTCCAAACCAGGCCTTTCGGGTCTGGTATGGATTTTAAGGGGAACTCCACACCAAAAGTAAAAAAAAAAGGCATGCAGACCAATTTGATGCAGTGTGCGGCGTATGGTCTGAGCATTGACAGTCTGACCCCCCCACCCCTTCAACCGCTGCAGCAGTGCTGGCAACACTCATACGTCTATATATACATCAAAGACAAACTCTGGATGTGACGCTGAGCACGTGCACGCAACTTCTTTGGTCGACCATGGCGAGGCCTGTTCTAAGTGGAACCTGTCTTGTTAAACCGCTGTATGGTCTTGGCCACCGTGCTGCAGCTCAGTTTCAGGGTCTTGGCAAGCTTCTTATAGCCTAGGTCATCTTTATTTAGAGCAACAATTCTGTTTTTCAGATCCTCAGAGAGTTCTTTGCCATGAGGTGCCATGTTGAACTTCCAGTGACCAGTATGAGAGAGTGAGAGCGATAACGCCAAGTTTAACACACCTGCTCCCCATTCACACCTGAGACCTTGTAACACTAACGAGTCACATGACAGGACAGGAGGGAAAATGGCACATTGGGCCCAATTTGGACATTTTCACGTAGGGGTGTACTCACTTTTGTTGCCAGCATTTTAGACATTAATGGCTGTGTGTTGAATTATTTTGAGGGCAAAAGACAGTAAATTTACACTGTTATACAAGCTGTACACTCACTACTTTATATTGTAGCAAAGTTTCATTTCTTCAATGCAGTCACATGAAAATATACAATAAAATATTTACAAAAATGTGCGATAATTTATATATATATACATATATATTTATATGGATTTTAAGGGGAACCCTACGCCAATATTAACCACTTCAATACTGGGCACTTAAACCCCCTTCCTTCCCAGACCAATTTTCAGCTTTCAGCGCTGTTGCAGTCTGAATGACAATTGCGCGGTCGTGCGACGTTGTACCCATATGACATTTTTATCATTTTTTTCACACAAATAGAGCTTTCTTTTGGTGGTATTTAATCACCCCCTGGGTTTTTTATTTTTTGCTCTATAAATTAAAAAAAGACTGAAAATTTTCAGAAACAATGCATTTTTCTGCGTTTCTGTTATAAAATTTTGCAAATAAGTAATTTCTCTTCATAAATTTTGACCAAAAATGATACTGCTACATTTCTATGGTAAAAATAACCCAACTCTGAGTTTATTTGGTGTTGGCGGACAGACAGATGTGACGGGGACTGTGACAGATGTGACGGGGACATACAGATGTTTTGTGTATGGTGACAGATGTGACGGGGACTTACAGATGTTTGGGGACTGTGACAGATGTTTTGGGGACTGTGACAGATGTTTTGTGTATGGTGACAGATGTGATTGGGGGACATACAGATGTTTTGGGGGCTCTTTTATGGGGACACTTATGTGTACAGGGACAGGGGTATCAGTGTGCTTGGTGCACTGTGTGGGGGGAGATGTGTGACAGCTTTCTGCGTGAAATCCTCATCATGCAGAGAGCTGTCACAGAGCTGCATCTCCCCCCCCTCCCCCCCCTCCGCACTGAGCTCTCACTGAGCTTGGCGGGGGGAGAACTGTCACAGAGACGTTCGTCTCTGTTTACAATGTGACGGCTGTGATTGGACACAGCCGTCACATGATCGGGAGGGCCAATCACTGCGCCCGTATCCCGATCTCTGCTCAGCTGGATCCTGTGATCATAATGATCACAGGATCCAGCAGCAGCGCACCGCGTGACCGCGCTGCAAGCTCCCGTTCTGCAGGACGTAAATACACGTCCTGTCAGAACGGGGAAGCTCCCACCCGGCCGTATATATACAGTGGCCGGGTGGGAGGTGGTTAAAAAGAAAAAAATGTTGTGCCCCCCCCAAATCCATACCAGACCATTGGGTCTGGTAGGGATTTTGAGGGGAACCCTTAATCCAAGATTTTTTTTAAAAATGATGTGGGGCCCCCCCAAAATCCATATGAGACCCTTATCCGAGCATGCGGCCTGCCAGGCAGGGAAAGGGGAAGGGACAAGTGAGCATCACCCCCTCCTGAACCATACTAGGCCACATGTTCTCAACATGGGTGGGCTGCTTTTGGGCAGGGGGGGCTCTGTCCCACCCCAATGCACCTTGTGCCTATGTTGATGATTCCAATAAACCCCCTGCTTGCAGACCTCCACAACCACTGCCCAGGGTTGTGGGGAAGAGGCCCTTGTCCCCATTAACATGGGGGCAAGGTGCTTTGGAGTGGGGCCTGGCATGGTTCAGGAGGGAGGGTGCTTACTCACCCCTCCCCTTTCCTGGCCTGCAGGCTGCATGCATGGATAAGGGTCTGGTATGGATTTTGAGCCTTAAATGCACTGTGCAGCAGGAACATCCCGCACCCTGCAAATTCGAGTGATCAGCATACATCAGAAGAGGCGCTGTTCCAGGCCCGAACTGATGCTCGGCCCGAACTCTTCACCCATCACTAGTAGGAATGCCTATACAGTGATTTCTAGATGATGTCACAGGTATGATATATACATAGTTACATAGTTCCAAGCTGTAACAATGTAACATTGTAAAAATGCCATACATAGAATTCTCATTTACATTTAGCAAATAGAGCTGTTTTTATATCTTTTTTTCCCTTTTAGCCAGACAGGGGATCTTCTGTTTTATTGTAAGTAGAGTTAAGCGAACCCGAACTGTAAAATTCGGGTTCGTACCAAACTTTGGGGTGCCTGTGACCCGGACCCGAACCCGGACATTTGAAAAAAAGTTTGGATTTGAGTTCTGGGTTTGGGTATTTGATCACGCATGTTGAATAGCTGCAGGGCAGCCGATCAACAAGCGTTTCACTGGTTTTCCCTAGAAGCCATCACAGCCAATCCTACTAATGGCATGGCTGTGATTGGCCAGTGCATCATGTGACCCAGCCTCTATATGAGGCTGGAGTCACAGTGCTGCATGTCACATGCTCTCTGGTTAGTGTAGGGAGAGGATGCTGCCAGTGCTGTGAGGGACAGATTGCAGATAGATAGATAGGTAGAGATTACTACTACTACTGCTTTTAGGGACAGATTGCAGATCTCAACCTGCATTACAGAATGATCTGACTGGAAAAGGTAGAGTCTACTGCTTAGAGGGACAGATTATTGTTCTAAAATCATCTTCTAGTTCTATAGGGTCAGGTTCCTGCTGTTGCTGTAAGGGACAGATTATTGTTCTAAAATCATTTTGCAGCCCTCTAGCACTTTCCAGGACTCTTTTACAGTATTTTTGTGCCAAAAAGTTTGGGTCCCCATTGAATTCAATGGGGTTCGGGGTTTGGGGTAAAGTTTGGGTCAAGTTCGGTACCGAACCCGGACTTTTTTCCGAAGTTGGGCCGAGCCCACCGAACCCGAACATCCATGGGTTCGCTCAACTCTAATTGTAAGCTAAAAATGCGGTTGAAGTTTAAGTTTCAGTTTAATGAAGATATCTTCTAAAGGGTAACTATACTTTTTAGGATTTCATACATGTAAGTGTTTTTTTTTTTTCAGTGAATGGCAATGTTTCAAAGCTTTCTATCTGTATGTAATATAAGCACACGGGGGGCATCCATCTTTGTTCATTTGGTTGTAGATTCTGGTATCTGCCTAGTAAACTGCAGTTCGTTGCTCTTCTCTCCTAACGAAAGGCCACTCATAACTTCTGGCTGACAAGCAGTTTTTATGTTGATTATTTTTTTTTGTTTAAGCAGTTACTAAACACATATGAGTGTCTGCAGTTAAAAGCAGATAGTTACTAGAAGGAGGATCAAAAGGGTGTATGTGATACAGCAAAGTAAATATGATACAGCAAACATGCACGAATTAGAAATTCACATCAAATTTCACAAAAATATTGCATTTATTGGAAAAAGGCTTCCAATTAACATCTCTTACAACATATCCTGCAGTACTGTGTTCTAAGGGTGCAATTCCAAATTCTTCTGCTGTGTGGAGCCACTGCCTTTAAAATGAAAGCTAGCATGCTGTATAGCTAAATAATATAATTTTTACTAGAAAGGTCTTTGAAAAGCAAGTAGATGCAACATTTTTTTCTTTTTTTTTTTTATAAACAGTATACATGGATCTTCTTCCACGCACACTAAAATAGTAAAGTTTATATGAGGATATGAGGACACTGTCTGATGTAATTATATCAAGATTTTTTTTTAGTGCACAAGGTTGTACAAGTTCTTCTTTTGCATGCAATTTGATAAGCTGGTTGAGCTTTCTTTGGCCAGAGAGCAATAAAAAAAAAAAAAAGAAATCGAGAAAAGGTGTATATATAGATACACATTAAACCAGTGTTGCAAAGAACATTAATTACCCCAAGGCATATATTCACTGTGAAATTATGCATCTGTACTCTTATAGTATATTCCTTGAACACTCTTGGAAAATTTACTAAACAATAATGTAGAAATAGAGCCTACGTAAAGCAGAATGCAGGAAGCTATTTTTTTTTTTTTTTTTTTAGTGAACATACATGAAAGTTAATTGTACCAAATAAAAAATATTATTATTCTTAGCCCATAAAAGTAATTTTGAAAATAAAGGGTGTAGTAAATACCAAACCTGGAATCTCAAGTACCCCTCCTTATCTTTCTGCCCTTTTCCTTTTTCCACATTTCGCCTGTCCGGTTGTGGAAGTGCGGCAGTGGGTTTACCGGTGCTACAGACCTCTTGTTGGACTCAACAATGTAAACTTAGGGGTCCAGCTAACAAACAGTGGATATCACTATCCACTCTCTGTTTTAGACAGCAAGGTTATGTACACTACAGCCCGCTTTTTTTTGCTCAATCAAAAAATGTGACATGCAATGTGTAGCACTACAAAGTTCTCCCTTGATTGGAGAGCTGGCCATGTGACTTTTGGTTGGCCACATGACTGGACTGTCCTCCCGAGTTTTAATTTTAATTGCACTTTACCAGCTTCTGACTCCCAAAGCCAATGGAGTACAAGGCACATCTATAAAGTGCATTGTTGAGCAATAAAATTGTACAATGTACTGTTTTTTATGCAACACGCCTTCTTGTTTTATTATTTCTCTTTTGCATTCCTTGGCCCAAATATTCATCTAGGAGATCCTTCGGGCTGTCTGAAAACACTGGGCAGAAAAGGAAGGCAAAAGAGAGTAGAAAACCAAAGCAAAGCATGCAGGTGTTTGGCTTTTTTTATATGTTATTAGGGATGGGCGAACGGTTCGGCCCGAATGTGAGTTCGGGACAAACATTGACTGTTCGCCCATTCACCAAACAACTGAATTATCATGTCGTTTAACCATTTGTATGGCCCGCTGAATGACCACAATGCACTGCGTCGCCGCACAGTGCATTGAAAGCCCTGATTGGCTGAAGCAATGAAAGCTTTGCTTAATCAGGGCACAGAGCACTGTCAGAGCCATGATTGGACGCTGTCATGATGACTCTATCCAATCATGGCTCATTGCTCTTAATCTCGCCCCACACTATAAAAGTATTCTTTCAATAACGACAATTTTTAGTGTGATATCGGCAGCGTGGAGAGAGATAGAGCTCTGTTCAGTGCTACTAGAGAGTTAGTGTGCTATAGTGCACTATTGTGATTCTTTTGTCAGTGTAGAATATTAGTTTAGTGTGAATCTAGGGATATTCAGTGTGAATGTAGTAACCTCCATTTATCTTTACATTAGTGTGAATCTAGGGATAGTCCAGTCAGTGTAGTGTGTGACCACCATTCATCTTTCTATTAGTGTGAATCTAGGGACAGTTCAGTCAGTGTGAGTGTAGTGAGTGACTACCATACATCTTTACATTAGTGTGAATCTAAGAACATTTCAGGCAGCGTGAGTTTAGTGAGTGACCACCATTAGTGTTGAGCGAACCCGGACTGTAACGTTCGGGTCCGTACCGAACTTTAGGGTGTCCGTGGCACGGACCCGGACCCGGACATTTCAAAAATCGTTCGGTATCGGTCCGGGGTTCTGCTATTTTACTCCACGTGTTGAGAAGCTGCAGGGCAGCCAATCAACAAGCGTTTCACTGGTTTGCCCTTAGAAGCCATCACAGCCATGCCTACTAATGGCATGGCTGTGATTGGCCGGTGCATCATGTGACCCAGCCTCTTTATAAGCTGGAGTCACAGTGCTGCAGTCACATGCTCCTTGGGTTAGTATAGGGAAAGGTAGCTGACGGCGTGAGGGACAGATTTTAGCCATTTTAAGACCTGATCCTGCATCCTGAGATAGATTACTTTACTACTGCTGTCTGTGCTGTTGCTCTGAGGACAGATAGCAGAAATTAGAGATTTCACATACCGCTGCTTTGAGTTGCAGATCAAGCTCTGCATAGAACAAC
>BLSH010066357.1:343321-369667 GCA_018402905.1 Glandirana rugosa
AATGTCTAATCTGTAAGAATATTATACAGTTGTTTTCAATCTAACATAAAGGTAGTAAATGTGAAAGTTTTATTGTCTTTTGTTTTTTTCCGTAGACGTTTTCAAACCCGTGGGACGTCTCAATTATAGAACATGACGGGGGAAACCGTTCATAGTGTCGAACATTTGCGAAAAACATCGGTCGGTTCTCAGAAAGTTAAGAACAAACTCCATAGAAACGGGCAAGAAGGAATGTTTTCAGAAGGTCAAGAAACTCTAAAGACCCGACAGACAGTGCGTGACGAGAAAATTCCAGATAGGTATCTAAAAGTTAATACAACTCCAGTCCTCCACTTCCGGTACCGTTTTGGAAGTCAAATGTGGAGAACTACATTAGGGGGCACCTAAAACTCCACACAAATCCTAGTAATAGGTAAACATCTTCGGTAGGAGAGAAATTGAAGTCGAAAAAGTGTCTACCGTAGTTCAATGGTAGGTTTTACACGACTTTAAAATAACTTAGGTAAAAAGGAAGATGAGCACTCTACAAGGGACACGGTGACCGACGTTATGTTGGGGTTTCGTACTAACTAGGTGGGGGTACGAATTGTCAACCTGTCTCCAAGAAAAGTAATTTAAGACACGGGGAAGAAGAGGTTTGCATAGAAACGAGTAAGGCCGGTTTTTCAAGTTAAAATTGGAGTAGCCAGGTGTCTTGAACAAAGGTTTTACGTAGTCCGAACAGATATACAAGTAAACGTTTCAAGAGTTAAAGAGAGGATGGCTTCTACAAATGGATAATGATCCTAAACACACCTCAAAATCCACGGGGGATTACATCAAGAGGTGTAAACTGAAGGTTTTGCCATGGCCTTCACCTCCTGACCTCAACATAATTGAAAATCTATGGATAGACCTTAAAAGAGCAGTGCGTGACAGACAGCCCAGAAATCTCAAAGAACTGGAAGACTTTTGTAAGGAAGAACGGGCAAAGATACCTCAAACAAGAATTGAAAGACTCTTGGCTGGCTACAAAAAGCGTTTACAAGCTGTGATACTTGCCAAAGGGGGCAGTACAAGATATTAACTCTGCAGGGTGCCCAAACTTTTGCAGATGCCTTTTTTTGTTTTCTGTTATTTTGAAAGTGTAAATGATGGAAATACAATCTAACTTTTGTTGACATATTATAAGAATGTCTAATCTGTAATTTGATGCCTTTTGGAGATTTTTCCATCATTCCTTGGCTTCTTTATGCACATTAATACACATTTTTACCTGGGGCGCCCAAACTTTTGACCCCCACTGTACAAATCAGAGATGGGAGTTTGCTGACACTTAAAAATAAATTGCTTGCTTATAGCAAGGCAATTTACTGCTGGAAAGCAACCATAATGTGTATGAAAAAAAAAATCTTGATCACTTCCCCAAAGTAGTACAATGTTATTACAGTATGGTAACATTACATTGCTCTGGTCACAGTGTGTTAAGAAAAACAATCATAAAAAAAATAAAAAATAAGTAAAAAAATTGAAAAAATTTTTTTTTTTTTTTCGTACAGTCACCAGTCAGTGTCCCTGATCACTGCCACACCAGTTATATGATGACGCTGCACCGGTGACAGTGTGTAAAAAAAAAAAAATTGTGAAAACATGGATTCCCCTTGCCCTCTGCTCACTCTCTGCATGGCGGCTGCCTCACAGCTCCATCTATTAAGTTTATTTCCAATGATTGCCAGCTCCATCTAGTGGCAATAATGTGGTATATTCTTGATTGAGATATTATAATAAAATACTACATTATGACCACTAGATGGAGACAACATATATTCTTGATTGAGATAATTCAATGGAAGACTACATTATAGCCACAGGATGGAGACAATCACGGGAAATAAACATATTAAGCAAATTACAGGGATTATTTGTAACAGTTGTGAAAATACCTAAGACATTTGCACAGGAAAAAATTAATAAATGGACCCCTTAGGAATGCTCTTTCTAGGCTAACTTAACCACTTAAAGTGATAGTAAACCCATGCATTTAACAGGTTAAAAAACAGTCATATTTCCGGCATATGCCGGAAACATAACTCTCCCATTGGTTGTGCTCTAAACCAAACTGTCAAACCATCCAATGGCTGGTGTCATAGCTGATCACATGTGCAGCATCATGGCAGTTGTAGATTAAACAGAGGCCAAGATGACAGCTTCCTTGGCTGAAAATGATAAGAGGGTTTACTACCACTTTAATTACCGGGCAGAACCAAAAAAAAAAAACAATATTATAAAAAAATCTATAATTTTAGAAAATAGATTAGAACCCCCATACATTATATATATATATATATATATATATATATATATATATATATATATGTATGTATATATTAGCAGAGGCCCTATAGAATAAAATAATGGGTGTTGCAATTTTTTATGTCACATGATATTTGTGCAGCAGTTTTTAAAATGCAATTTATGTGGGAAAAATACACTCTAATGAATTTTACTGTACACAAACACAATATGGTACCCAATGTTTGGTAAAATATAAAAGATGATGTAACACTGTGTAAATAGATACCTAACATGTCACGTTTTAAAATTGCGTCCGTCTGTGGAATGGTGCCAAACTACGGTACTTAAAATTCTCCATATGCAACGCTTTAAATGCCTTTACAGGTTACTAGTTTAGCGTTACACAGGAGCGATGGCACTAGCATTACTGCTCTCACTCGGATGTTCACGATGATACCTCACATGTGTGGTGCGATCACCCTTTTTGTATTAATGCAAGACTTGAGAACGTGTTCTCATTTGCAAGTAAGCACGGGGCGCCTTCCTTTTTTTTATTATTATGATTTATTTCATCCCAAACTTTTTTTTACACTGTCTCTTTAACTTCTTGCTTACTGGGCACTTAAACCTCCCTCCTGCCAAGACCAATTTTCGGCTTTCAGCGCTGTCGCATTTTGAATTACAATTGCGTGGTCGTGCGACGTTGTACCCAAACAAAATTTTTATCATTTTTTTTCCCCACAAATAGAGCTTTCTTTTGGTGGTATTTGGTGGTTTTTATTCTTTGCGTTATAAACAAACAAAGAGCGACGGTTTTGAAAAAAGAACAATATTTTATACTTTTTTGCTATAATAAATATCCAAAAGAAATATAACAAAAAAATTATCAGTTTAGGCCAATAAATATTCTTCTACATATTTTTGGTAAAAAAAAAATCGCAATCGGCGTATATTGATTGGTTTACGCAAAAGTTATCACATCTACAAACTATGGGAATTGATTTATAGCGCTTTTATTATTATTTTTCTTTTTTACTAGTAATGGCGGCGATCTGCGATTTTTATCGGGACTGCGATATTGGGTGGATATGTCGGACAGTTTGTACACTTTTTTGGGACCAATAACAGTTATACAGCGATCAGAAATTTAAATATCCACTGATTACTGTATAAATGTCACTGGCAGGGAAGGGGTTAACACTAAGGGGGCAGTGAAGGGGTTAACTGTGTTTCCTGGGTGTGTTCTAACTGTGTGGGGGCTGGGCTGGCAGGGACATAACAGATCTCACTGATCCCAATCACAGGGATCAGTAGATCTGTCATGTCTCACCTAACAGAACGGAGAACCGCCGTGTTTACATTGGCGGTTCCCCGTTCTGCCACTCTGTTAGGCGATCGCAGGTCACCAGCGGACATCGAGTCCGCGGGGTGTGCGTGCAAAGGGGCGGACATCCATGGACGTCTGCCCGGCAATTCAGGTCCGCGCTGTAGCCGTCTTTCGGCTATAGCGTGGATTTCTACTGGTTAATTTTTGTTTATATTAACTTTATTGGTATCACTTGGGATGTACACCATTCCTTGTTACAGCATGGGCCTTGACAGGGCATCTTTATGGAGAGATCTGGAGTCTATTAGACCCCAAATCTCTCCTCTGGTCTTCAATTCAGCTGATCAGACACAGATCGGTCTGGTTGACTGCTTTCCTGGCTGCTAATGGCTAAAGAGCCAGAACTGAAATCCTTGTTGCCTTCTGTTTCCAGGGTCACAGAGAGGGAGGAACAACATCAGTTCCTCTCCCTCTGTGTAGTGACCCTGTCGCCACTGTTTGCATCGCTCCCAGGCTCCAAGATAAGATGGCAAAGCCATGTAGATGTGGCGACTGACCTCAGACATAAACCAGTCTACAACTACCCAGTCACTATGAGCTGACCAGAACAGCTAGGGGACATTATACCGAAGATAGGTCCCCTCTGTTAACACCAGATTTAAATTACCTTCAAGGATCCCAGACTGCCAACTTTTGCTACGACCAAATTCCTAAACCAGGGTGTCACGTACCTGGTGGTTGAGTCTGGCTTATGCGGGGGCAACCTCTTGCGGTCCTGGTTCCAGAACCCCTGGTAGTACAGACAGGGAGCTCAGGAGCACAGGGGGGCACGGGGGCTGGAAAGTCTCAGATGGCTGGTACAGGTCCACAGATGCTTGTGCGGGCTGAAGAGTAGTGGTGCGGTCCGGGTCGGTAACTGGCTGGCAGTGAAGTACAGAGGGATCAGGCAGACGGGTAGTCAGGTGCAGGCTGGGTTGGTAACGGGTTGGCGACTGAGGTACAAGAGGGACAGGCAGAAAAGTGGTCGCAAACAATCCGAGGTCGGGGCAGGCAGATAGCAACAAAGTCCAAAAGGTAGCCGGGGTCACAGGAACAGGAAGTCACTCAGAACAGATACTGGGAGCCACAGGTGCAGGAACGCTGTAGCACGAACAGTACTTGCTTCCTGGTGCTGTCCTGCTTAAATGGCCACTATTGGCACCATTAGTGCGTGCTTGAACGTGCACGGACGTGCGTGGGAGGCCAGAAATGGCCAGGAAGTGCATTTTCCTAACACAGGGTTTCTCAGCTAGGGTTCTTCTGGAGGTTGCTAGATGTTCCTTGAGCAGTGAGCAATTTCTACCTCTCAGTTCCCACTGACAACATTGACCTTTTAATCTATCTGTAAAAGGGGGGATTCTTCCCAATGACCCCAAGTGTAAGGAGCATTCTTCATACTGGCTATCACACCAATGTATCATGAGTTGTAGAAATAGTCATTTTTAGCAGGGGTTCCTGGAGACCGTAAAGTTATTTCAAGGGTTTTTCTGTGTCGAAAAGTTGGAGAAAGGCTGTTCTAAACCATCAAGAACCAATAATTGGGGATGGATAGAGGGACATTCAACGTCTGATCTCCAACTGGATCTTCCTCACTCCTCCCCGCAGATCATCTTCCTATTGTTCTCCCCATCAGCCCGCTTCTTCCGACCAATCCAGTGCCATTATTTTCTATTCTCTTTTTAACTAATAACCCCATTCTGCCTGGTTCTCTTTCCACCCATTTATGCATGCCCTGCTCATAATACACCTATTTGATAGCGCTTAATGGGAATATGAGAGAAGGAATGGTGGTTACAGGGGTGAAGCCTTCAGTGAGAACAAGCAGAAAATAAATGTGCTTTTATTGCACAACAGGGTCTGGAACCAGAAGAAGGACTAAGTGCTACATGCAACAAGGATTCAACAAGAATGTTTATGTTATAGAGATATTCCTTGTTTAAAGCATATCTCATGCCTCCTTTTTTATTATTTTCAATGTACTCAGGGTGTTAAAAACAAAAAAAAATATTCATCTTCAATCTAATTTTGTCCCTTGCATTACTTCTTTTAATCAACAAGATTTCTTCAAGTCTTCTGGGTTTCATGATGCCGCATCACTCCGCCTGTAGGAATGTTTCCTCTATTGTGAATGCAGGGCAGTATGGTCCCACCCTTAGGGAACATCATGTTGGTGTCTTTCATTCACAATGTACTGGTGCAGAGACTGGCATTGGCGTCATCATGTCAGCACCCCTCTCTGCATCAGTAAAGACCACCCCGCCCAGAAAGAGGTGAGTTGGAAGAGGAACCTCAAGCAGAACATGGCTGACTCAAAGACTTCGGAAGAAGAATATAAAGGGGCACTGGGGTCCTTGATTTGAATCTGTCTGCATAGCGCTTGCTCCTAGTATGTGGATACAAATTTGATATACAACTGGAATACACTCTGCATTCCAGTCCTAAGCCTGTTCAAATGAGGAAGGTTTAGGAAAGATCTGCCAATCTTTTTATGGTACAGCCCACCTCAGAACTGCTGTTCCCCTTACCTGAAGGTCACGTCATTGCCTGTTGTTTAACCACTTCAGCCCCGGAAGGATTTGCCCCCTTCCTGACCAGAGCCCTTTTTGGGATTCAGCACTGCGTCGCTTTAACTGACAATTGCGCGGTCGTGTGACGTTGTACCCAAACAAAATTTGTGTCCTTTTTTTCCCACAAATAGATCTTTTTTTTTTGTGGTATTTGATCACCGCTGCGTCATTTCTGATCGCCACTATAAACAAAAGAAGAGCGTCAATTTTGCAAAAAAAACCCCAAATTTCTTACTTTTTGGTAAAATACAAATTCAAAAAAAATATATAAAAAAACATTTTTTTCATCGGTTTTGGCCGATTTATATTCTTCCTCATATTTGTGATAAAAAAAATCGCAATCTGCGTTTATTGATTGGTTTGCGCAAAAGTTGCAGTGTTTACGGATGATGAGAATTCATTTCTGGGGTTTTTTTTTTTTTTTTTTTACTAGTAATGGTGGTGATCTGCGATTTTTAGCGGTACTGCGATATTGCAACGGGCATGTCGGAACATTTTGACACTTTTTTGGGACCATTGGCATTTATACAGCGATCAGTGCTATAAAAATGCACTGATTACTGTGTAAATGCCATTGGCAGTGAAGGGGTTAACCTGCAGGGGGCGCTCTAAGGGTTAACTGTGTTCCCTGGGCGTGTTCTAACTGTCTTAGTGTTTGACTGGCAGGGGGAGGGGAGTGATCACAGCTTCCATGTAGAGGAAGGCTGTGATCACTCCCTTCCCCCTCTAACAGAACGGAGGTCCGTGTATACTTACACGGACCTCCGTTCTTTCACTCCGGGGGGGCATCGCGGGTAGCTGGCAGAGATCGAGTCCGCCGCACCCGCTCCCTGGCCCTCCCTGGACACAGTGAGCGTGCGAGCGTGCCTCCGGCGGCGCACGCGCGCTCACAGTGCGCGATCTGGCAGCCGCCGTCAGATGACAGCGGTTTGCCCAGGAGAGCCATCTTGTCGCCGTCAACCTGCGATTGACGGTCGGCAAGTGGTTAATGCAGACTGTTGTAAGTTAATGACTTGCTTATTATAATTATACAACTCATTCACTGTATTTGTACTGCATTCTACATGTACCAATAAAATACATGAACAAGGAAAGATCTGGCAACATATTTTGCAAAACACTTCCTAAGAAAATTCCTTGAAAATGTATCAGACATGGTGTCAGAGAAACTGGCCTTTAGAACTGACAATACTACGATACAAATGGAAAGATGTTACACATGCACACAAGTATAACATGTATGACAGATCCAGTGTAAGTATTGCATATGGCTCAATCTTAGGTTTCTTTGTATAACAGTGACTTTATAGCTTTCTCCCATGTAGGTGTTCAGGTGTCCATATTTTTGGCACATGCCTGATGAAGGGGTCCTGCACGGCTCGGTCACATGACTGATGAAGGGGTCCTGAAACGTCACTCTTTGCTGTAACTATGTGATCAGTGAATAAAGCGTTGGACCCCCAGACGACGTCTATTAAGACGAAAGCATTGGGTGTTGCTGACCCCAGATCGCCGCACCACTCCAATTGTTATTTTGATACTCTGGATGCCTTTTTATTTGCTCTTTATGCCGGCTGTTATTTTAAATTGATCTATTGGATTTGTACATTGCCAGTCCTATCCCTGAATGAAGTCCTTTATCATAAACGTTTCACGCTACGTGAGGCGTTTTTCTTTCTATATACCCTAATTGTGGCTGGAGCACAATTCCTAAGGACGCCCACAGGAAGCCCCTCCCCACCACCCCACGCGGGATCCCCCAGGGGTATCTTCCTACTCTCCATATATATTCAGGCTTGAATATATTGGCCACCGGTAAGCCTTTTATCTAGATGTTGTTGGATTGCACAGAGTTGTATATGGTACTCACCTCATTTCACCAACCACACCATTGGATTGTCAATGTTACTTGAAGTTTCTGGACTTTTATAGAGGAATTCACTTACACCAACTTGGCACATATTATAGACTGTGATTTTCCTTCTTTCTGCAATGTTTGCATTTTTGCACACTTTTTTGAACTTTAAGGATTAACTAACGTGACATTTTTTCAACACATTCAATTGTGGGATTACTCATCACATGTGTTACATTATTATTATACTTTGAATGTATTTATTTATTTTTCACTTGGACTTTATTTAATGCTATTAACACATCTGCTTTTTACTCTTTGGCTTGAGTGCTACACTTTTGATATAGGTATATATTCACAATAAGTTTGGTTGTCGTGTGGCAGCTCAGCTATATCTATTCAGAATTACACCTTCACACTCAGCATGGTATTCACCCCAAAAATCTACAAAGCTTTGGACTCGTTTGGAGATCCTGGTGTGCTGGGGAAACTACTTGCTCTCATATTTTTGGCACCTCTCCATACTCCGGTGCCCGCCCAGGGGATCATCTTCATAACAGTTTAGCTGTAGTGCAGAGGTACGCTTTGCACATTATGATGTATAAGCGACAGGCAATAAATACTTATATGCATACATATTGAATGTTATTTTTTGTTTTAGACAGTTATTGTGTTATTTTCATGAATCCTGATGAAGCTACTTTAAGCGAAACACGTTGACTCGTGAAAATCCACATTTGACACCTGTTATATCAATATTGTATGTAATACTAGTTGCTTACTACAAAGTTTGTCGCCATTCTGCGAGCAGGCACAATTTCAAAGTATGACATGTTGGGTATCAATTTACTCGGCGTAACATTATCTTTCACAATATGGAAAAAATTGGGTTAACTTTACTGTTGTCTTATTTTTTCACTCAAAAAAGTGAATTTTTTAAAAAAAAATTGCGCTTGTAAGACTGCTGCGCAAATACGGTGCAACATAAAGTTTTGCAACGATCACCATTTTATTCTCTAGGGTATATATATATATATAATATGTGGGGGGTTTAACCACTTGCCGACCGCCAACCGCAGGTTGATGGCGACAAGGTGGCTCGATATCGCAAACCGCCGTCATATGACGGCGACTGCGAGATCGTGCACTCACTGTGTTCGGGGGGGACAGGCTACCCGCCAGGGGCCGGCTACCCGCGATGCCCCCCCGCAGTGAAAGAACGGAGATCCGTGATCAGGCCCCTTCCTCTGCCAGTCAAACACCAACACAGTAAGAACACACCCAGGGAACACAGTTAACCCTTAGAGCGCCCACCCCAGGTTAACCCCTTTACTGCCAATGGCATTTACACAGTAATCAATGCATTTTTATAGCACTGATCGCTGTATAAATGCCAATGGTCCCAAAAAAGTGTCAAAATGGTCCAACATGTCCGTCGCAATATCTCAGTACCTCTAAAAATTGCAGATCGCCGCCATTACTAGGAAAAAGTAAAAAAAAATAAAAACCCCAGAAATGAATTCTGATAATTCGTAAATGCGGCCACTTTTGCGCAAACCATTCAATAAACGGCGATTGCGATTTTTTTTTATCACAAATATGAGGTAGAATATAAATCGGCCAAAACCGTTGAAAAAAAATGTTTTTTTATATTTTTTTTTTTGGATTTGTATTTAGCAAAAAGTAAGAATTTTGGGTTTTTTTTGCAAAATTGTCGCACTTCTTTTGTTTATAGCGGCGATCAGAAATGACTCAGCAGTGATCAAATACCACCAAAAGAAAGCTCTATTTGTGGGAAAAAAAGGACGCAAATTTCGTTTGGGTACAACGTTGCACAACCGCGCAATTGTCAATTAAAGTGATGCAGCGCCGAATCGCAAAAAGTGCTCTGGTCCTAAAGGTGAAATCCTTCCGGGGCTGAAGTGGTTAAGTAATGTTATAGCAAAACAAAACTGGTTTTATCTTGTAAGCACCAAGTCCACCAAATAGGCCTAGTGTTGAAGTGATTAATCACCACTGGGTTTTTTATTTTTTGTTAAACAAATGAAAAAAGACCAAACATTTTGAAAAAAAAAACTTTTTCTTTGTTTTTATTGTACAATTTTACAAGTAAGTCATTTTTCGTCTTCACTGATGTGCACTTAGGAGGCTGCACTGATGGGCACTGATGATGCTACATTGATGATCACTGATAAGCTGTACTGCTGGGCACTGATGAGGCTGCACTTATAAGGCAGCACTGATATGCTGCACTGATGGACACTGATATGCTGCATTGATGGACACTGATATGCTGCACCAATGGGCACTGATGGGGCTGCACTTATAGTCAGTGCCCTGATTATCAGTGTGAATATCCCTTGTAAATGGAAAGTCCTGTTATCGGCTTTCCTTTCCTCAGACAGTGACAGCGCTGAGGAAAGAAAATGCTGATAACCGACATTTGTTTACATGTGATCAGCTGTGATTGGACACAGCTAATCACATGGTACAGAGCCTAGGTATTGGCTCTTTACCCTGATCGGTGATGTCCGAGGGAGTGCACAAGCAGCGTGATGTGAAGAACGTCATATCATCGTCATATGATCGTAAAGCCACCGCCCAGCCGTCATTCTGCTATAGGCCAGTGGGAAGGTGTTACATTAACCACTTCAGCCCCGGAAGGATTTCCAGCTTTAGGACCGGAGCCCTTTTTGCGATTCAGCGCTGCGTCGCTTTAACTGACAATTGCGCGGTCATGCGGCGTTGTACCCAAACGAAATTTGCGTCCTTTTTTTCCCACAAATATAGCTTTCTTTTGGTGGTATTTGATCACCTCTGCGTCATTTCTAATCGCCGCTATAAACAAAAGAAGAGCGACAATTTTGCAAAAAAAACCCAAATTTCTTACTTTTTGCTAAAATACAAATGCAAAAAAAAAATATAAAAAAACATTTTTTTTCACAGTTTTTGGCCGATATATATTCTTCCTCATATTTGCGATAAAAAAAATCGCAATCGGCGTTTATTGATTGGTTTGCGCAAAAGTGGTCGCGTTTACAGATGATGAGAATTCATTTCTGGGGTTTTTCATTTTTTTTTATTTTTTACTGGTAATGGCGGCGATCTGCGATTTTTAGCGGTACTGCGATATTTCAGCGGACATGTCGGAACGTTTTGACACTTTTTTGGGACCATTGGCATTTATACAGCGATCAGTGCTATAAAAATGCACTGATTACTGTGTAAATGCCATTGGCAGTGAAGGGGTTAACCTGCAGGGGGCGCTCTAAGGGTTAACTGTGTTCCCTGGGCGTGTTCTTACTGTGGGGGGACTGCACTATCTGGGGAAGGGAAGTGGTCACAGCCTTCACTTACAGGAAGGCTGTGATCACAGCCCTTCCCCCTCACACAGAGCGGAGGTCCGTGTTTACATACACGGACCTCCGCTCATTCGCTCCGGGGGGGGGCATCGCAGGTGGCCGGCGGCAATCGAAGCCGCCGCACCCGCTCCCTGGACCCCCCGGACACAGTGAGCGCGCGCGCGCGCTCACAGTGGCTCTGTATCGCGCCCGCCATCGTATGACGGCGATTTGCGTTACAGAGCCACTTTGTCGCCGTCAATTGCCGACCAGCGGTCGGCAAGCGGTTAATTGTACAAAAAAAAATTTAATTTTTATATGGTTGTAAACTCCTTGTCTGGCCAATATAGTCCCATCTTTTTTTGTTGTATACATTCTACAGAAGATGATTTGCAAAAGGTGCAGCACCAGTATCAAAGTTCTGCAATTCATGAAAGCCACTGATTAGACTGTAAAAAAAAGGGGTCCCCGCACCAGCAGAGTGGAAAAGATGTTGAATACACTCGTCACCACCGTGCAAATAGAGACAATCCTGCTTACCGGAATAAATTGACCCTTAAATTATATAGAGTCAAAGAACGCATATATGAAGGGGATGAATGGTCATCCCGACATCTGCTATGAGGTCTCTACAGCTCCTTCATTGTATGAAAATCCTGGTCACTGAACAGGAAGCATGTACTCCAGGCGGTGGGTGTATATAAATATTTACCGATTACCTCTAGACAATTCATCAAGCTAAGGGGAGACATATAATAATGCACCATCTTGCTGAGATCCAACATATACATGAAACCCACTGGTCATAAATCGACTAGTGTCTCCATTCCCATCTGAGTGTAACGGGTGACTCAGGACCGGACTAGTCCCTTCACAACACAAATGACACCAGGTAGTCCCATAAGGAAGGACTCCCCAAGTAAAGATCTCCTCCAGGTTTGCACCTCCCCCCAAACAGATATATAAAGGGGGGTATGTGTGTATAAAGAGCCCAGCGTGATGTATATTGGGGTCTCCCGAGGACCCAATGATCCAGCCTAAAACTACAGATGAGGGCCTTGGGTGTCATTTTTAGATTGTAAGAAGATGTTATTGATGTTGTTAGATGAAAGAATAGCAAACAAAAACTATTTGGAAATTTAAGAAGGGGGCATAGAATATGGAGCCCAGGCTTTGAATGTATTTATAATGCTTCAAAAATGTAAAAAAAAGAATTGACCTAGGGCGGATGTCTAAGTGTTTGGAGTGGTGAAATGACAGTTATCTGTATTGGAACAGGACTTCTGATTTAAACGTCCAGTATTGCCGAAGAGTATCTCAATGAAACAAAATTGCAAAAGCTTCCAATATTACTACTAGGCTTTAATATCACTGGAATTTTTAACTTGAGCCGATAGAAAATGTTTTTATGTTTTTTTTAACATTAAAAGGTGGAAAATAGAAAAAGAACAGCTGTGAAGTGTGAGCTGGATTAACATGAAATCCCTCTGGGAAAATCTGAAACATGACATGAGCGATGGTAAGTGACAAGATCTCTTCAGTATGCATTACAATTCCGGAGCTCTATATATTCGCTAGTGCATCCACAGAACATCATATTCAAGATGTAGTTAGATTGTGTCAAGTAGAAACATTGCTGTAATCCTGAGACACTCACCAAATTTGAAAGCTTGCCCAAATCCCAATAAAGAAAGTACATTTAAATAACATTAAGCTCGCCTTTAACTGCCTGAGTGCCAGTCGTTCCTTTCTCAATTTGAGAACAGAGGGGGACGGCCAAAACAGTGAAATATTAAAAAAAGAAGACGCATATATCGTTAACAGCCTTGCGCTTTAATGTTTAAGGTCGCATTGCGTAGTGAAAGGTATGATGAGTACAGGAAAACTCAAGCATCTACATCCTACCGGAGATAAAAAAGTTAGGACTCTTTGTCTTTGTATTTAATACAAAATAAGAGTATCCACTAAGAACCATCTTAGCAGATCAATAGAGTTCGCTTAAAAACCTCTTAAAAACCTGTTTACTTACAGCGTAACTCTAGTCTTCTGGTCTTTATTGTGGGATAATTCTTTTAAAGTGTTAACTTTTGTAGTCACCGTGAACTCAGGATTGGTAAGGGGGTTATCAGGCCCTTCAATTTTTTGGTTATGTAAATATTTTTGCAGTGTCTACCTGTCAGGGCTGGGCTCCTGCTATTTAATGAGCAGCTCTTTTCTTTCAGTGCTCAGAAGCTGCTCAGCTGTCAGTTAATTACCAACCACTCCCTGTTACCACAGTGACTCACCTGCTTACCATTAAACTGCCTCATTAGTCCAGCCTACAGCCAGCCCCTTTTCGCTATTTAGCTCATTTCCTCCTTGCCCTTGCGTGGCCTATGGTCTCAAAACCATTCCTTCCTGTGCTCCTGTGTATGACTTGGCCTGGCTACCAAAAATGGCCATGCTTGATCAATGGCCATGGCCATATTTGGTTAATAATATGAGCCATCATTCCTGGTCCCTTTGTTTACAAACCAGCTGTCAGCTGTGAATCTATAATTTGGTAAAGAGTTCCAGACAGAAGTGGATGTGTCCACTGATCGCCATATTTTTTTTCCTTTTGACGGGCCAGCAATCATGGTTCACTGCAATTGACAAGGATCATTGGACACAGTGATTGGCTATGTATTTACTTTGTGCAACTTTTTTTTTAAATAAAGGGCTTGTCAACGTGGGGTGTGTTTATTTACTGTGTACAGTTTTTTTAATGAGTAGGGGTACTTATTCATGTGTGTGTGTGTGGGGGGGGTGGTATTTGGAGGCCATCTTAGATTTATATAAGTCCTCCACTCGCAGACCCCCACAACCACTGAGCCAGAGTTGTGGGTAGAAGTTCCTTTCCATGAGGAAAACAAACTTTGCCAGGGGCACCCCCCTGGCAAGGCAACCTCCCCATGTTGAGCATGTTGATGTATCAGGCCTTTTATGTATATATATATTTTTTTGGGGGGGGGTATTCTTTTATGCAGGGCCTGTGCAAGGAATTGTCTACCTAGGCAAAGGTGCATTTTGCCTACCCCCTCACCATCCTCCCACTACCCCCTTTACAACGGCAGTCCTGGTACATTTTAGGCACGAAGATTACTTAAAACCCCCAAAATATTTTTTTTATTTATTTGATAGCAGACGCCTAGAGAATAATGTTGGTGATTCTAATTTGTTATGTTATACGACATTAGTGCAACTGTTAATGAAAGGCAACACTTCAGTAAAAAATACATTAAAGCTAATATCTGAGCACAGACTAAGGAAAAATAAAATCAAATAGGGGCAGTATTCTGGTGACCCGAATGCATCTAGGTCAACACAGAATGAAGAATTACCGACTCACCTTGTGTGGGGTGGGGTTCCCATTTGGACACGGGGATACCAGATAAGAACAGATACTGGGGAGGAAACCCAGAAAAGATTGTCCTGACCTCCAAAACAAATGGAGAATAAGCTTTATTAATACACAAATTGAAATCGTGTGTAATGCAAGGTCAAAAAAGTGCAATAAGGGTGAATACAACAGTTACATGAAATTGACAATGTTGTCAGTTAAAAATGGACCGCTCATGAGGTCAGCCAGAGAACCACACATAGACGTGCCAGTGGCTCATCATCAACTAGTGAATAGACCACCTCATAATGCATGTAAAGAATGCGGACAGAGAGACTCATGGGGAACCACATGGCATAGTACACAAGTATAGTGCATACGTCAGGGGACTTCCAAGCTCTCTATAGTGTCCTACTAACGTAAGTAACACCATCTGTAGTATTGCAGGAATGTGCTAATGGGATAAGGGAGATCTGAGAAATCCAAGTAATCTGTTTGGTTGATAACCAGAAACTCAGAACTTCCTATTTGTCCTCTCAGTGAATCAGGGTTATTGCAAACTGATGTCAGTATCTTAGGGATCAAGCTTGCCCTGGGAAACCCGGGCAGCAAACACGGCTCAATGGTAAGTGCTCATATCCAGAACCTGCAAGCCACCACTATATCCCTTTAATAGATACTGGCCCAAGTGCAAGTCTGTGGACAGACTTGCACTATACGGATAACACCCTGAGATATTTAGCAATAAACAGGACCGAAGTGGTCCTGGGAAAACTGAGTAGTCAGCACTAATTATAAGTATAATGACCCTCCCACAACATCCAGACCACTTAATTGTCCAAACAAGATATAAGAGTATTTGTCATCAGTGTGGTGTGGTGACATCGGTTTGCAAGAACCCTGATTCACTGAGAGGACAAATAAGGAGCCTGGAGGTTCTGAGTTTCTGGTTATCAACCAAATAGATTACATCTGATACTTGGATTTCCCAGGTGTCCCTCGGTCCCATTAGCACATTCCTGCAATACTACAGATGGTGTTACTTATGTTAGTAGGACACTATAGAGAGCTTGGAAGTCCCCCGACGTATGCACTATACTTGTGTACTATGCCATGTGGTTCCCCATGACTCTCTCTATCCACAATCTTTCCATGCATTATGAGGTGGTCTATTCTAAATCACTAGTTTATGAGTCACTGGCACGTCTGTGTGTGGTTGTCTGGCTGAGCTCATGAGCGGTCCATTTTTAACTGACAACGTTGTCAATTTTATGTAACTGTTGTATTCACCATTATTGCAATATCTTCCCTCACTTTTTTTGACCTTGCATTACACACAATTTCAATTTGTGTATTAATAAAGTTTATTCAGAATTAACTGCAGTTGGTTCCCTCTCCATTTGTTTAGAATATCTGAGCACAAAAATGCAATTTATTACCTATTTTTTATTTTTTTTGTAAAATATAAAAGATGAGGTTGTGCCAAGTAAATAGAGACCCATGTCAAAAGTCTACAGGTCATCAGTTTAGAGCACGGGTGCTAAAATGATTGCTCTCATTATGACATGAGCGCTGATTTTCAACAATCGCCGTTTTCATGTATTTTTGTAGGTGTATGTTGGGGGAGGCTCCGTATATGCTTAAAACATTTTTTGTTTAATCTTCTTTTATGTATTCATTTATTTTTGCATAGCCACTAGCCAGCTATGTGCATATAGGTGATAGGTTCTCTTTATGGAGACACCTGGGGTCTATTAGACCCTGGATGCCTCTTCTCTAATCCACCTCTCAATTCCACGGTTGGGAGTGTGTAAAAGAAACACGTCTACAGCACTGTAAAAATCTGAATTTCCAGCAAGTGGCTGGGGATTCGGATTTTAGCGGCTCCCTATCCTGGCGCCCTAAGGCAGCTGCTTAAAGTGGGAGTAAACTCCCTTGGTTGCCTATAATAAGGCTTACCTAACAGGTACAGTAAATATCTCCTAAATGTGCGCCGTTTAGGAGATATTTACTGTACATGCAGCCAGTGACATCACCAGTGCATGCGCTCTGAAGGAAAGGCCACCAGTGCCGTTCCTTCAAAGTCCTGTGCAATGAATAGCGGCTCCCGCACACATCCAATCAAAGGACCAGAGCCCACCAACCTGGAAGGAAGACCGGGTAAAGATGGGAGCCCTGACAGCGTGCTGCTGGAGGGCTTTGTTTTAATGTAAGCGTCACATAATGTGCTAGTATGTGATGCATACTAGCACATCATATCATTGCCTTGTTGGTTTAAAAAAAAAACGCCGGCAGTTTACTACCGCTTTAAGCCGCCTTATGGTAGTGCCAGCCCTGCTTATATGCATAGATAACAATTTATAATATGCTTGAAGGTGTTAATTTTTGGAAGCATTGTGAACAAATCTAAAAAAAATGCTTTCTAACTAGGATAGCTGGTTAGAATATACATATCCCCATGCAAACACATTCATTTAGATATGTAAAACAAACCTTGGAGCCATAGTTTGTCAACATGCAAAACAGTAAAAAATCAAATACAGATGTACAATGGATGGAAACAGATGCTGAAAAGCCTTGTCAATATCCTTAAGGAATCTCTTCTGTATCAGTTGGAAACTCATTTTGGCTATAAAGTATACAAATATGGATTTCCATATCTAGCTTGATTAATGCTCGGTGGCGATCAGTCATCTGTAAAATACACAGAGATACAATTTTTCTACATTTATTTCACCTAAGTATTTTTTAAGATTGTACAGTAACCATTTCATTGTTATCTTGATATGCTTATAGGGAATGCTAATTGTCTGTGTACATATTGTATTTCTTTATATAAAATGTGCAGGGCTAAAAATGATTTCCCTTTTTTATCAGGCATATGTGAAATATAGCTTAGTTATACTTCATAATTTCCATTGTTAACCAGCAAGTGGAGCTCTACAGTCTGCTGACTATGGATTTTCTACAATTCTTTATATATAATGAGCGTAAATTGATCTCCCGCTATTAAAGTGTATGTTACCCCAATTGTCTTTTCTGTGTATGTCTTCACATATACGTTTCATGTAGTATCTGGTTGATCCTGCCAGTCGCCATCTTGTTTGTTCTAAACTGAGAACACAAAGTACAGAAGCTGATCTGTGTTAGCATGGTCAGTTCTCACACTTTGGCTGGTTCTTTAGAGGTACAGGACACTGTGCAGGCACAGCCAATCACAGCCTGCCTTTGGCATACACCACATCCCAATCACAGTCTGCCTCTGGCACACACC
The DNA here is from genome assembly GCA_018402905.1 of Glandirana rugosa. NCBI lineage: Eukaryota > Metazoa > Chordata > Amphibia > Anura > Ranidae > Glandirana > Glandirana rugosa. Next base: position 361,360 of record BLSH010066357.1, read on the forward strand.
ACATCCCAATCACAGTCTGTCTCTGGCACACACCCCCTACCAATCACAACCTGCTTCTGGCACATACCCTCTCGCAATCACAGCCTGCTTCTGGCACATACCCCCTCCCAATCACAGTCTGCCTCTGGCACATACCCTCTCCAAATCGCAGCCTGCTTCTGGCACATACCCTCTCCAAATCACAGCCTGCCTCTGGCACACACCCCATCCCAATCACAGCCTGCCTCTGGCACACACCCCATCCCAATAACTGCCTGCCTATGGCACACACCGCAACCCAATCACTGCTTGCCTCTGGCACACACCCCATCCCAATCACAGCCTGCCCCTGGCACACACCCCATCCCAATCACTGCCTGCCTCTGGCATACACTCCATCCTAATCACTGCCTGCCTCTGGCACATACCCCCTCCCAATCACAGTCTGCCTCTGGCACACACCGCAACCCAATCACTGCTTGCCTCTGGCACACACCCCATCCCAATCACAGCCTGCCCCTGGCACACACCCCATCCCAATCACTGCCTGCCTCTAGCACACACCCCCTCCCAATCATAGCCTGCCACTGGTGTACACCTCATCCCAATCACTGCCTGCCTATGGCACACACCCAATCCCAATCACTGCCTGCTCTGGTACACACCCCATCCAAATCACTGCCTGCTCTGGTACACACCCCATCCCAATCACTGCCTGCTCTGGTACACACCCCATCCAAATCATTGCCTGCTCTGGTACATACCCCATCCCAATCACTGCCTGCCTTTGGCACACACCTCATCCCAATCACTGCCTGCCTCTGGTAAACACACCCCATCATAATCACAGCCTGCCCCTGGCACACACCCCATCATAATCACAGCCTGCCTTTTGAACATGCCTGCTGCTCAAGCACAGGCTTCATCCTGCCTCAGGCTGAGCAGACAATGGAATATAGGTGCTCTGTGCATCTGCACAGTGTCCTGTAACCCTCCACTGTCAGGAAGAAGAGATGCATGGTCACATGACAGAACTTTGTAACCTTGTAAAAAAGGTTAGAAAGATTATTTCTGAAACTAAGTTAAATCAATTGGGGTGTCTGCATAGTTATAACTGTATTAAAAAGTGTCTATAACATTGTATGCTCACAACTACTTTAAACTCTTTTCAGAACACACACAAAGAAATATTTTGGAGGAAGTATGCAACATTATCAGCAGCACCCCATATAGATGAATACCCAAGATGTTTAATGATGCTTTAATGGACACCTACTGCTGCATCATCATACATATATTTGCATGAGCAGACCTTGCTTGAAGAACAATCTTTTTTTTTTCAGACATCAGCAAAGACGATACCACCAACTATTGTTTCAGGACAACACAGTGACCCTTTTTTCAAGACACAGTGATCATTATCATCCTTCAAAAAGTGCTTTGGTGAAAATTTCTATATGAATTGGAGTAAGGAAACACCCTCTCCCATTTTCTAGTTGATATGGCTCAGTTGAAGCTTTAATCAGAGAAAGGCAGTCCACAAGTGAGCAACTACTGTTTGGTTGCTTTAAATAAAGCCCGACTCCAGCTATGTAGCTGTAGCCCCCTTGTCCTAAACAGGGGCTACTATGTCAATTTAGTTTTTGGCTGAACTGTAGTTACATAGCTCAGACTGATTGTATAGTTTTTCGCCTGGTTTGTCCCTAAGCTTAAAGTGATTCTAAAGCTTTGTGTTTTTTTTTTTTTTTTAAATAACAAACATGTCATACTTACCTCCTCTGTGCAGTGGTTTTGCACAGAGTGGCCCCGAAACCTCCTCTTCTGGGCTCCTCCAGTGGCGCTCCTGGGACCTCCTCTGCATCCAGTGACCCGTCAGGGAACAGCTACCCTTGGGTCACCCGTGCAGGCGCGCTCCCTTGTCCTGCTGTTTGCGTGTATTCACACAAACAGCAGGACTCGGCCCCGCCCCCCGCATCACTGGACATGATTGACAGCAGCGGGAGCCAATGGCTCCCCTGCTATCAATCCAGCCAATGAGGACCAGAGACACCGGCTGGAGCAGATTGCTTGTAGCCGCCGCTGGAATGAACAGGCTCAGGCAAATAAAAGGGGGGCTCTGGGGGGGGGTCACTATTGAGAAATAGTTTTTCACCTTAATGCATAGAATGCATTAAGGCAAAAAAACATGAGACTTTACAACCACTTTAAGTTGGGTTGTGATTTCTCAATGTTACCAGTAGATGTCACTGGTATCACTGGTCATAGTATGAGATTTTACAAAAAAAAAAAACAAAGTTATGAATATCTATATTTTTTCCCCCATTTCAGTGGGAGGTTTATGCTACTGGTGCATGCTGCGGGAGTATATAAATATTTGGGACAGGTCATGTGATCGCACTCTTGCCTCAGGCTGAGGCCTGGGGTGGTAATGCTGGATGTAGCTCTGCCATTAGGCCCAATAGCCTGGTTTAGAGCCTAACATGTGCTGAAGTGGCCCTGAAGCTACCCTGCCGGGTCTGGAGGCTGTGCAAAGGAGGAGATCCATGAAAGGCACCTTGCTGGAGAGAGCCAGGAAGAAGGCTGATCCCTCAGAAGGGCCTGGTGACTCACTTGGAGGAGGCACTTACATTTGGTAATGTGCTTACAGAGTTTCTGGGTCAGCTTAAATATTCTGACACTGTGAAGCTGGACATTGATCTGGATCTGGAGAGTAAGTAAATGATCTGCTATGGTATCTGGGACCCCTAGCCCTCGACTCCTTAAGCGTTCTGCAATAAAACTTTAAAAATATATAAGTTTCACAATTACAAATACAGTATCTCGCAAAAGTGAGTACACCCCTCACATTTTTGTAAATATTTTATTTTATCTTTTCATGTGACAACACTGAGTACACCCCTAAGTAAAAATGTCCAAATTGGGCCCAAAGTGTCAATATTTTATGTGGTCACCGTTATTTTCCAGCACTGTCTTAACCCTCTTGGGCATGGAATTAACCAGAGCTTTACAGGTTGCCACTGGAGTCCTCTTCCACTCCTCCATGACGACATCACGGAGCTGGTGGATGTTAGAGACCTTGCGCTCCTCCACCTTCCGCTTGAGGATGCCCCACAGATGCTCAATAGGGTTTAGGTTTAAAGACATTAGCAAGGCAGTAGTCATCTTGGAGGTGTGTTTGGGGTCGGTATTTTGGAATATTTCCCTGCGGCCCAGTCTCCAAAGGGAGGGGATCATGCTCTACTTCAGTATGTCACAGTACATGTTGGCATTCATGGTTCCCTCAATGAACTGTAGCTCACTAGTGCTGGCGGCCCTCATGCAGCCCTAGACCATGACACTCCCACCACCATCATGTTTGACTGTAGGCAAGACACACTTGTCTTTGTACTCCTCACCTGGTTGTCGCCACACACGCTTGACACCAACTGAACCAAAAAAGTTTATCTTGGTCTCATTAGACCACAGGACATGGTTCTAGTAATCCATGTCCTTAGTCTGCTTGTCTTCAGCAAACTGTTTGCGGGCTTTCTTGTGTATCATCTTTAGAAGAGGCTTCCTTCTGGGGTGACAGCCATGCAGACCAATTTGATGCAGTGTGCGGCTTGTGGTCTGAGCACTGACAGGCTGCCCCCCTTCAACCTCTGCAGCAATGCTGGCAGCACTCATACGTCTATTTCCCAAAGACAACCTCTGGATATGATGCTGAGCATGTGCACTCAACTTCTTTGGTCGACCATGGTGAGGCTTGTTCTGAGTGGAACCTGTCCTGTTAAACCTCTGGCCAACGTGCTGAAGCTCAGTTTCAGGGTCTTGCCAATTTTCTTATAGCCTAGGTCATCTTTATGTAGAGCAACAATTATTTTTTTCAGTTCCTCAGAGAGTTCTTTGCCATGAGGTGCCATGTTGAACTTCCAGTGACCAGTATGAGAGAGTGAGAGCAATAACACCAAATTTAACACACCTGCTCTACATTCACACATGAGACCTTGTAACACTAATGAGTCACATAACACCGGGGAGGGAAAATGGCTAACTGGGCTCAATTTGGACATTTTCACTTAGGGGTGTACTCACTTTTTTTGCCAGCGGTTTACACATTAATGGCTGTGTGTTGAGTTATTTTGAGCAAATTTACACAGTTATATAAGCTGTACACTCACTACTTTACATTGTAACAAAGTGTCATTTCTTCAGTGTTGTCACATGAAAAGATAGAATAAAATATTTACAAAAATGTGAAGGGTGTACTCACTTTTGTGAGATACTGTATGTGCTGTGTATGCCAACACATTTAACAGTTTATTTATTAATACTTGATAACTTGCCTTTACAACCATAACAAAACCAAAAACTGCTATTTTAATAGTGACAGACTGCTAGATATATGTCATTTGTGATTTGGCCCATAGTTTAACTATTGACCAGGGGTCTCCAAACGTTTCAAACAATGGGCCAGTTTACTATCCTTTAGACTTTAGATGTGACTGGATTGTGGTCAGTGAGGGTGGAAAATGCCCAAGGCCCAGCATCAGTGAGAATAAACTTGGCCTCAGGGTTTGTAATCAGTAGGAGGAGGAGTAGTGCCCCACCATTGGTATTTGTGGGAGTAATATTAATGGAAGATATAGTGCCCCATCGTTGGTTGCAGTTGGAGAAATATTGCCTCATATCATTGGCAGGAATAGTGTTCCAAGGAATTCCAAAGGCAAGCAAAGGGATTCATCCGGCCCTCAGGCCGCATTTTGGAGACCCCTGCTATAGACCAAAGAAAAAAGTGTCTATACTAAAGATGCCATGCATACAAGCCTGCAGGCACTCCATTATTCTACTGGATATTCCAATAGCACTTCCGTACAACATGGCCACTTCAACTAAAATCACAACCACAGATGTTGGTGGGCATCAGGCAATGTAAGTGATTTACTAAATTCAAATAGGTTCCTATTTTACAAGGGAAATAACATGTTGCAAGGGATTTATCCCCAGAGCTTAGTGGGGCAATTTCACTTTGCTAAGAATTTTTGATTTACACCTTATTGGTTTATGGAAGTCAGCATAGCTCATTTCATGCACCAAGGTCTGGGGAAAATTCCCTTACAAAGTGCATTTTGCCTTGAAAAGTGAACAGTTTATTTGTCTTGAGCAAATCAACCCCAATGAGTGTAGGGAAGAACAGTGTTAGAATGTTTATGGGCTTCTGCTGCCTTTTTGTAAACCACTTAACTCTTCAACACCATATGAGATAGCTGTAAAAAAAGCTAAAAATAAATCAATTGTAAACAACAGTAATTCAAAGATCTTTGTTATGTTGGTGAATAAAGGACCTTTTTTTTTTCTAGCTAACCCCTTTATTGTATTTTCAAGCCAGCCAGTACTGCAGATCCTATGGGCTTGTATTTGTAGAGCAGCTTAGTATGATTTTGGATCTCCAATCATGGAAATATCAGCACAGACAAATATCAAAACAAAACAAAAACATGTAATTTTGAACACTAGTGGGCAAGAGAGGACTTGTGTAATATCTATGTGTTTGCTTAATCTGGATTTAACCTCTACTTCAATCTTATTGAATTCTTTGGGTAACAGTACTCGTATTACAACTGAGCAAAAACACAAAGCAAATGGCCCAATAAACAGTAGAACTATGGGCAAAGAAAAAAAAATGGCATGTGTGAAGAGGTTGTACATTGCTAATAAAACAGCAGTTTTTGTTTCCCAGAGTCCCCCCAGTTTCATTACACTAACAATTAATAAATCATGTCCAAAAGTGACTGTTATAGAGGAGTTGGGACAAACCACATTAAACTAGTGGGGTGCTTAAAGGATATGTAAAGGTACATTTAAAAAAAAAAACCAAACAGGGCATACTTACCTCCTCTGTGCGGTTGGTTTGGCCCTGATCCACCTCTTCTGGGGTCCCTCAGAGGCGCTCCTGGATCCTCCTCTTCTCGCGTGCCCCGTTGGAGAGCCGCTCTCCTTGGGCACTTGTGCGGGCGCGCTCCCATGTCCTGCTGTTGCGTCCATTGACAAAGACAGCAGGACGTAGCTCCGCTCCCTGGCTCCAGCGCCATTGGATTCGATTGACTGCAGGGGGTACCAATGGCTCCTGCTGCTATCAGTCTATTCAGTGAGGACCCGAGACACCGGCTGGAGCGGGTATGCTCGTCCCTGTCGCTGGAACGATCGGGGGGGCTCCTGCACTACAGGAGGTTTTTCACCTTAATGCACAGAATGCATTCTGGTTCAAAACCTTAAGGGTTTACAACCCCTTTAAATTGGTCATTTGTTAAAATATGGTTTAAACCTTTTTTCACAAAAAAAAAAAAAAACATTGCTGTAACTGTTTCAAAAGTGTTAGCTTGAGTAAGTATTTAATTTGGTTAATTCCATTTCTGGTTAAAGTCATTTTAATTTTCCAATTTTAAATTAAATTTACATTTTAATTTAAATCCATTTAAAATCACATTGCCATCTAAAACCAGGCCCAATGGGTGACAATGCTCCAGGACTAGCAGAATATAAAACTTTTTTATTAGGGACCTAAAAAAAAACAAAAACTGCTGTGTTAATGCTACTGTTCGATTGCATGATAAATATAATTTTTATTTTGCCTATACTTATGATTTAATTGGACTGAATTGTAAATCTTTTAGCCAGTAACACTATATATATATATACAGGTGCTGGTCATATAATTAGAATATCATCAAAAAGTTGATTTATTTCACTAATTCCATTCAAAAAGTGAAACTTGTATATTATATTCATTCATTACACACAGGCTGATATATTTCAAATGTTTATTTCTTTTAATTGTGATGATTAATACTGACAACTAAGGAAAATCCCAAATTCAGTATCTCAGAAAATTAGAATATTATTTAAGACCAATGCAAAGAAAGGATTTTTTGAAATCTTGGCCAACTGAAAAGTATGAGGATGTACAGCACTCATTACTTAGTTGGAGCTCTTTTTGCCTGAATTACTGCAGCAATGCGGCGTGGCATGGAGTCGATCAGTCTGTGGCACTGCTCAGGTGTTATGAGAGCCCAGGTTGCTCTGATAGTGGCCTTCAGCTCTTCTGCATTGTTGGGTCTGGAATATCGCATCTTCCTCTTCACAATACCCCATCAATTTTCTATGTGGTTAAGGTCAGGCGAGTTTGCTGGCCAATTAAGAACAGGGATACCATGGTCCTTAAGCCAGGTACTGGTAGCTTTGGCACTGTGTGCAGGTGCCAAGTCCTGTTGGAAAATTAAATCTGCATCTCCATAAAGTTGGTCAGCAGCAGGAAGCATGAAGTGCTCTAAAACTTCCTGGTATATGGCTGCGTTGACCTTGGACCTCAGAAAACACAGTGGACCAACACCAGCAGATGACATGGTACCCCAAACCATCACTGACTGTGGAAACTTTACACTGGACCTCTAGCAACGTGGATTGTGTGCCTCTCCTCTCTTCCTCCAGACTCTGGGACCTTGATTTCCAAAGGAAATGCAAAATTTACTTTCATCAAAGAACATAACTTTGGACTACTCAGCAGCAGTCCAGTCCTTTTTGTCTTTAGCCCAGGCGAGACGCTTCTGACGCAGTCTGTTATTCAAGAGTGGCTTGACACAAGGAATGCAACAGCTGAAACCCATGTCTTGCATACGTCTGTGCATAGCGGTTCTTGAAGCACTGACTCCAGCTGCAGTCCACTCTTTGTGAATCTCCCCCACCTTTTTGAATGGATTTTGTTTCACAATCCTCTCCAGGGTGCTGTTATCCTTATTGCTTGTACACTTTTTTCTACCACATCTTTTCCTTCCCTTCGCCTCTCTATTAATGTGCTTGGACACAGAGCTCTGTGAACAGCCAGCCTCTTTTGCAATGACCTTTTGTGTCTTACCCTCCTCATGCAAGGTGTCAATGGTCATCTTTTGGACAACTGTTAAGTCAGCAGTCTTCCCCTTGATTGTGTAGCCTACAGAACTAGACTGAGAGACCATTTAAAGGCCTTTGCAGGTGTTTTGAGTTAATTAGCTGATCAGAGTGTGGCACCAGATGTCTTCAATATTGAACCTTTTCACAATATTCTAATTTTCTGAGATACTGAATTAGGGATTTTCCTTAGTCATCAGTTATAATCATCAAAATTAAAAGAAAAAACATTTGAAATATATCAGTCTGTGTGTAATGAATGAATATAATATACAAGTTTCACTTTTTGAATGCAATTAGTGAAATAAATCAACTTTTTGATGATATTCTAATTATGAAATTTACCAGAGAGTCAGATCAAGACATCCGATGTGTTAGTTCCCCTTCTGACGACTGAATTGTCAAC
>BLSH010066357.1:383730-394090 GCA_018402905.1 Glandirana rugosa
CCCGTTCACGGGATGTTTATTTACCCCTATCCCTTTTATTTAATTTTAGTTTATTTTTTTACCCTTTCCCTATCCCCATTTATTTGTAGGGCACTTGCCCTAGTTTGAAGATGATTTTAGAACAGTTATATGGCTTCTACGTTAATTAATACTTTTCAGACACAGTTTGAAGATGAACCACATTCATCTCCATTTTTGCATTTTTTATGTTTTTATTTTTTTAAAAATATTTAAAGTTATTTCCCTGTCCCCATTTTTTTGTAGGGCACTTGCCCTACCCTTACCCCCATTTTACTTCCTTTTGCAGCCCTCTGGGGCTTTCCAGGACTTTCCTACAGCCATTTTTGTGCCTAAAAGTTCGGGTCCCCATTGATTTCAATGGGGTTCGTTGTCCGTGCGAGCGTTCGGGTTCCGTCCGGACCCGGACCCGGACTTTGTCCCGAAGTTCGGACGGACCAGCAGAACCCGAACGTCCAGGTGTTCGCTCAACTCTAGTTACAAGTTCTCAGGTGTGAATGGGGAGCAGAAGAAGATTAGCAAGACCCTGAAACTAAGCTGCGGCACGGTGGCCAAGATCATACAGCGGTTTAACAGGACAGGTTCCACTCAGAACAGGCCCACCACTAAAGAAGTTGAGTGCACGTGCTCAGCGTCATATCCAGAGGTTGTCTTTGGGAAATAGACGTATGAGTGCTGCCAGCATTGCTGCAGAGGTTGAAGGGGTGAGGCGTCAGCCTGTCAGTGCTCAGACCATACACCACACTCTGCATCATATTGGTCTGCATGGTCATCCCAGAAGGAAGCCTTTTCTAAAGATGATGCACAAGAAAGCCCGCAAACAGTTTGCTGAAGACAAGCAGACTAAGGACATGGATTACTGGAACCATGTCCTGTGGTCTGATGAGACCAAGTTAAACTTATTTTGTTCATATGGTGTCAAGCATGTGTGGCGGCAACCAGGTGAGGAGTACAAAGACAAGTGTGTCTTGCCTACAGTCAAGCATGGTGGTGGGAGTGTCATGGTCTGGGCCTGCATGAGTGCTGCCGGCGCTGGGGAGCTACAGTTCACTGGGGGAACCATGAATGCCAACATGTACTGTGACATACTGAAGCACAGCATGATCCCCTCCTTTCGGAGACTGGGTTGCAGGGTTGTATTCCAACATGATAATGACCCCAAACACACCTCCAAGGTGACCACTGCTTTGCTAAAGAAGCTGAGAACATTATGGACTGGACAAGCAGGTCTCCATACCTAAACCGTATTGAGCATCTGTGGGGCATCCTCAAACGGGAGGTGGAGGAGTGCAAGGTCTCTAACGTCCACCAGCTCCGTGATGTCGTCATGGAGGAGTGGAAGAGGACTCCAGTGGCAACCTGTGAAGCTCTGGTGAACTCCACGCCCAAGGGTGTTAAGGCAGTGCTGGAAAATAATGGTGACCACACAAAATATTGACACTTTGAGCCCAATTTGGACATTTTGACTTTGGGGTGTACTTACTTTTGTTGCCTGCGGTTTAGACATTAATGGCTGTGTGTTGAGTTATTTTGAGGGGACCGCAAATTTACACTGTTATACAAGCTGTACACTCACTACTTTACATTGTAGCAAAGTATAATTTCTCCCATTTTGTTACATGGAAAGATATAATAAAATATTTACAAAAATGTGAGGGGTGTACTCACTTTTGTGAGATACTGTATATCTCTAACCAGCTCATAGGCAATTGCACAATACATAGCAAATACAGCCATGAATATACCACCAGTTCACTGGCACCCAACAATATATAATAAGGGGCATCAAACCTAAGATGGGTCTCTATCAAGTTTTGATTTTGAATAGAGTTGAGCGAACCCGAACTGTAAAGTTCAGGTCCGTACTGAACTTTGGGGTGTCTGTGACCCGGACCCAAACCCGGACATTTGAAAAAAAGTTTGGGTTCGGGTTCTGGGTTCGGGTATTTGATCACGCATGTTGAATAGCTGCAGGGCAGCCAATCAAGAAGCGTTTCACTGGTTTGCCCTTAGAAGCCATCACAGTCATGCCAACTAATGGCATGGTTTTGATTGGCCAGTGCATCCTGTGACCCAGCCTCTTTATAAACTGGAGTCACTTAGTGCTGCATGTCACATGCTCTCTGGGTAGTGTAGGGAGAGGATGCTGCCGGTGCTGTGAGGGACAGATTGCAGATAGGTAGATAGGTAGAGATTACTACTACTGCTTTTAGGGACAGATTGCAGATCTCATCCTGCATTACAGAAGGATCTGACTGGACTAGGTAGAGTCTACTGCTTAGAGGGACAGATTATTGTTCTAAAATCATCTTCTAGTTCTATAGGGTCAGGTTCCTGCTGTGGCTGTAAGGGACAGATTATTGTTCTAAAATCATTTTACTTCCTTTTGCAGCCCTACAACACTTTCCAGGACTTTTTTACAGTCATTTTTGTGCCGAAAAGTTCGGGTCCCCATTGACTTCAATGGGGTTCGGTGTAAAGTTTGGGTCAAATTCGGTACCGAACCCAGACTTTTTCCCGAAGTTCGGCCGAACCCACCGAACCCGAACATCCAGGTGTTCGCTCAACTCTAATTTTGAACAGAAAGACTATCTTACAACCTCGCCAGCTGCTAAGACTACATAAAGCCTGGGCCAGATTACACTGAATAATTTTAAAGCCCATCTCTTAGCAGAAAAAGAGTTTTCCTATGCAGTGGGCTGTGCTCGTTTTGTCTAGGGGTGAGGAGAAGCTTATATTTACCCAATCCTTTTTATTACACCTGAAAACGACGCTCCCCCACGGTCCAGAGCTGGACTGTTTTTGTTTTGATCTATTGGGCCTGCTCTGGGCTTGATGACTTGAGGAACAGTCCACAACTGAACATGGCTTGAGTGTGGCACTGCCGGACTGACCTTGTGCTGGGAGGATCGGAGGACTTGGTAAGTAAATCTCCTTTCTCCTAGAAAAAATGAGCAGTTAACCCCGGCAGTGCAGGCACAGCAAAACTTCAGATTATTTTTTTTCCCCCGGAGATGGGCTCTAAGGCTGGGTTCACACCTATGCGAATTGGATGTGGCTTAAACCGCATCCAATTCGCAGGACACTTGAAAACACATTGTTTTCAATGTGTCCAGTTCACATATGTGCGGTGCATTCGCACTCTGCATTGCACAAAAAACGTGTGCCTTTTCTCTGCAGTGCGGTGCGAATTCCCAGCCCGTTGAGTTCAATGGGAGCGCATCTAACACGGAGATGCACTCCGCACTGAACGGGGATATTTCCCCTGCTCGTGGCTCCTCCCCCATCTCTCCCCCCGCAGCTTCTGCGCTGTGGGAACGGACAGGAACCGCCATTCCCGGCAGCAGACAGGCTGGAATTCGCACCGGACAGGTGTGAATCCAGCCTCAAGGAAAAAAGTGGTAGGAAGTTCACCTAATGCCAGCTATCCTCCAATTGAAGACTGTTTATGCCTCATTTGAAGCACCCATGCCAATTATCCGCTCCACCAATTAGGTAAGTACCACCTATTTCTACCTGTATTGACTAAACTGTTTAACACTACCATTTGCCAAAAATAAACACTTTAAACCCAGTCATGTAGTCCCTGCGCCCATTCTTCTAGCCTGTTTCTGCTCCGGGTCCTATCTTTCCAGCTTCTCATATCATGAAAGCAGCACTTTTTCCATACAACTTCTAAAAGCAATGTAGCAAATACAGTTGCCACGTGCTGTTTGTTCATTCAGAGTCTAGAGTCCTTTTAGTCTAGGTCAGAAAAACACATAGTAAAAATGAGAAAACCTACATAAAGATTCTGACACCCATTAGCAGGTAAAACTTTAAGTAAAGCTTTCGTATTCAGACTGCCACAACTCATTTAAGAAGCTCGACAAGCAAAAACAACGTGATATAACCAATATAATGTTAACGTACCACTGCTGTTTTGTAGCTTAAGGGAAAAGTGAATGCACAAAATGGTAATAATAGCATTTAAATAATAACATGACTTCGGGATACTCAGTGTAAAGTCCATTGTTTCTGCATGACTAAACAGTAATACAATTTTATACCCATCTCAAGGCACAGTAATGACAAGGGATGTAAAAATATTTAAATGTACAATGCTCTTGGCTCACAACAGCACCATGCAAGAATAATTTGTCACATGGTAACAGAACTGACTTTGCATAAAGAATAAAAGGTTTTAAGGCTGAAGATTGATAACTCTGGGATTGATTTATTAAAACCCAACTCTAGGATACATGTCGTATGGCAGTGCTGTGCCTTGCCATGGTGGTAAAGGGAGTATATGTTGCACAGGGTTCTGGGGGGCTCCAGAATGTCTAGGGTTCTTAGGGGCTCCAGAATGTCTAGGGTTCTTAGGGGCTCCAGAATGTCTAGGGTTCTTAGGGGCTCCAGAATGTCTAGGACTCTTAGTAGGGATGGGCCCGCGGTTCAAGACGTACATAAGTCGAATTTAGAATATTATGAGGCGTTCACAGCTACTTCGCCGCCGCGGAGCGCCCCATAATGCATTGCGCGCAGACGGCATGCACAGCTCCTCCTCCATGTGAGGGCTGCCGCCGTCAGCGCTGGCTTTGTTTTGAGGTTTTATTTATAGTGAAGGGCGGGGCCACCGGGTGACGTACTGGTGACCTCGTCCCTTCTGATGCAATGTGACGTCAGAGGGGCGGGTCGCTCAATTACATCTCTGGATGGCCCCGCCCTTCGCTATAAATAAAATGTCTAACCAAAGAGAGCGCAGATGAGGGCAGCCCTCACATGGAGGAGGAGCTGTTCTCTTTTTTTTTCCTTTTTTTTTTGAGTCGTCCGCCGTGATTGACGATGGATTACAACGGGGGACACTCATTTTTATTTTTTACTTTTTAATAAAGGATTTGTCCCTAATTTTCTCCTGTGGTTTTTTTCTTTTTTGACACTTTTGGTGAATTAGTGGGGGTATAATGTACCCGATGCTAATTCACATAGGTGGGGGGTTAGGATCTGGGGACCCCTCTATTAAAAGAGGGCCTCCAGATTCCAATAATCCCCCCACTATCAGACCCCCACAACCGCAGCCCAGGGATGTGGGGAAGAGGCTCTTGTCCCCATCAACGTGGGGACAAGGTGTTTTGGGATGAGCCCCTCCTGCCCAAAGCACCGATACCCCCCATGTTGAGGGCATGTAGCCTGGTATGGTTCAGGAGGGGGGGGCGCTCGCTCGTCCACCCCCCCCCATCCTGGCCGGCCAGGTTGCATGCTCGGTTAAGGGTCTGGTTTGGATTTTAGGGGGGACCCCTCGTCAATATTGTTTGAATTTTGGCACGGGGTTCCCCTTAAAATCCAAACCAGACTTGAAGGGCCTGGTTTGGACTAGGAGGGGGGGGGGCCCCACGCCAATTTTTTAGTGATTTTTATGTATATTGCCGGGAACCGGCAATACATTACAGCCGCAATAATAAATGACAATTTTTCCTTTACAAATGTCATTTTGCTCTGGCTATGTTCTAAACATAACAGAGATGAGCCCTTTTACAGGCAGACTAAGGGGACCCCCAGGCACGATATTTAAAGGAATATTTCATTTTTATTGTTTCACTTTAAGCATTATTAAAATCACTGCTCCTGAAAAAACGATTGATTTAAAAACTTTTTTTTTCATTGATACATATCCCCTAGGGCAGGACCCGGGTCCTCATACACTTTTTAGGGCAATAACATTGCATATAAGCCTTTAAAATGAGCACTTCTGATTTTTCATGTTCCCATAGACTTTAACGGTGTTCAAATGTTCGCACAAATTTTCTGCCTGTTCGCATGTTCTGGTGCGAACGGAACCGGGGGTTGTTCGGCCCATCCCTAGTTCTTAGGGGCTCAAGAATGTCTATGGTTTTACAGTTTTCTCGGGGATTGGTAACTTAAGTTCTGGGATCCAGGGGCTTTGAAGATTCTTGGGAGGGATGAAGCCTCTAACCCTGTGTCTATGTTTTACTGGAGACTAGCAGCCTGACGGTCCAAGTGGGCAAAGACTTTTCATTCAAGGGATTAGCTGTGATTCAGAGCTTCTTTTCCTTGGAGACAAGCTGCTACAGGAGCAGCATAGGCGTATGAAGGACACTAGGAAGGCGTCTACCCTAGGTTTGCTACCTCATCCCTTTAACCACTTGCCTACCGCCCGCTGCAGCGTGACGGCAGCAAAATGGCTCGTTATCACGAAACACTGTCACAGGATGGCGACTGCGATAACTAGTATTGTGAGTGGGCGCACGCCGCCGGAGGCGCACTTGCACGCTCACTGTGTTCTGGGGGGGCCAGGGAGTGGGTAGGGTGGACTCGATTGCCGCAGGCTACCCACGATGGCTCCCCCACAGTGAAGAACGGAGGTCCGTGTAAGTAAACACGGATCTTCGTTCTGACAGAGAGGGAAGGGATGTGATCACAGGCTTCCTGTATATGGAAGCCGTGATCACTCCCCTCCCCCTGCCAGCCCAGCACCAATACAGTTAGAACACACTGAGGGAACACAGTTAACCCTTAGAGCGCCCTCTCCAGGTTAACCCCTTCACTGCCAATGGCATTTACACAGTAATCAGTGCATTTTCATAGCACTGATCGCTGTATAAATGCCAATGGTCCCAAAAAAGTGTCAAAATGGTCCGACATGTCCTCCGCAATATCGCAGTACCACTAAAAATCGCAGATCGCCGCCATTACTACTAAAAATAAATAAATAAAAACCCCAGAAATGAATTCTCATCATTCGTAAACACAGCAACTTTCGCGCAAACCAACCAATAAACGCTGATTGCTATTTTTTTTACCAAAAATATGAGGAAGAATATAAATCGGCCAAAACCGATGAAAAAAATCAGGAATGACGCAGAGGTGATCAAATACCACCAAAAGAAAGCTCTATATGTGGGGAAAAAGGGACACAAATTGTATTTGGGTACAACGTCGCAGACCACGCAATTGTGAGTTAAAGCAACGCAGTGCCGAATCGCAAAAAGTGCTCTGGTCCTAAAGTGTGAAATCCTTCCAGGGGTTAAGTGGTTAAACCAGAACACATAATAATTACACAATTTCTGTGGCTGATTAAGGTGGTAATTAAACTCACTTAGAGCCGGTTCACACTTGAGCAAGTCGCCCCGCTCGAGGCGACCTCAGCGCTGCTTGCAAGGAGACTTCTATCCATTGAAGTCAATGCAAGTCACGCTGAGGTTGCCCCGAAGATAGTGCAGGAACCTGAATCGCTCCTATTAGAAAGGTTCCATTGCACTGCATGGAGACGACTTGTCAAGTCGCCTGACAAGTCGCCTCAATGTGAACCGGCTATTAAATTAGCCTCAGAACAACCTTTGTATTTAATATGTGTCGGAGAGGGTGTGTCGTTAGGCAGGAGCCTGTGCAGCCCATATACATTCCCCCCTCTTTTTTATGTGCAGCCCAGGTGGGCATTTTATTTGTCACAAAGCTGATTGAGACAAGTGGCGAGTCTGTACGGAGAAAGGTGCAGAGGCTACAACGTCTGTATAGCCAGGAGGCTGGAAAACTTATGTTCTGATGCTGAAAACCCCCTGCAAGGGGGTGATATTTTTAATCTTTCTTTTAAATAAAAGTGGTCCATGAGCCCTGAAAACATACTTCCCTGGCTGGTTTTAACTTGATGGAAAGCACTAGACTTGAGTGAAAACCCAACAATATCACGTTTTTCTATCCCTTTGCCCCACTCTCCCAGGGTACAGTGCATGTCCTTCACTCAAAATATGCTTGATAAAGGGCACATACACTTTTAACTCCCAAGTGCATCTTTCCTCCCCATTCTAGTGAATACAACCAACACAGAAAAAACCCAGGCAACAGCGTAAATGCACACTAAGAAAATTAGTTCAGCAAGGGGCTTGTGAAGAAAGGCTTGTAGGATGCTGGGCAAGGTCACACAGTGAAGATTGCTGGAATGGTGGTCAGGGTAAGAATTTAGCATGGCACGTTGCATTTAAGGAGTGTGGGCAAATGTGCTCAAAGACAATTTCACTAAAATTAAATTTGTAATTTAAATGTTTTAGCTAGTTGTGAATATTACTGCAGATATCCTCTGTATCTTCAGCGCAAGCCTATGGGTAGAAGTAGGGTCTCCTGTAGATGGGTGTTTGTTTTCAATGCAGCCTTTTCCATTAGAACGCAGCGCTTCTTAAACCCATGCATTTGAATACAAAAACAGTTGTGTATGACCTGCTTTGCCTGCAATTTAACCACACCTCAGTAGGGAATTCAGCTCTTATTTTGCTGTATCCAGATCTTCAATTGCTGATCTTGGCTCATATCCTTACAAACATCAATAAGGATGCAGCGCAGCAAATCTAGATAGAAAACAAGTAGCTCAAAAGCATAAAGTGCACATTGAGTCAAAGTAAGTCCAATGATAGATGCATGCAAAGATGTCCGTGGGGTGTCTCTAATACACACAATAGGTGAGAAAATCCCTCCACCAACTTTATACTGCGCTCACCTCCAGATTTGAACCCAGTTTTAATAGAGGGTCGTAAGCGCAGACGTCATTTTCCATCAATTTCAGCTCAGTTCCTAAGTGCTGTCAGCTCCATTTGTCTCTTGCAATGAAAGTACCCTGTCAACATGGAAGGCTTTTGGCCTGATATGATTTTGAAAGGGGGGCTCTTTTATAGACTTGAAGGGGGACCCCACATTCATTTTGTTATGTGCAGCCTCAAAAGTATGCAGCCTCAAAAGTATATTTCCTAGAGACAAGTATAGCTTTACTTTTTTGAGGTATCAATTTAGAGGCAAGAGCAAGGTCAATGTTTAGGCCAAGGTCAATAACAAACAGGCAGGAGAGAAATCAAGACAGCAGGCAGAAGACATAGCCAGGATATGAGCCAAAAGGAGCTAAAACAATGAGCGCTGCCCAGATAAAAGAACTATCAATACATGTATAGCTGCAAGCTGAACATCAAGGTAGTCACACACCCCAAAACCATACAAACATCAATAAGGATGCAGCACAGAAAATCTAGATAGAAAACAAGTAGCTCAAAAGCATAAAGTGCACATTGAGTCAAAGTAAGTCCAATGATAGATGCATGCAAAGATGTCCGTGGGGTGTCTCTAATCCACACAGTAGGTGAGAAAATCCCCCCACCAACTTTATACTGCGCTCACCACCAGCTTTGACCCCAGTTTTACTAGAGGGTCAGAAGCACTTTCCCAACTAGGGATTCATGCACCAGCATTGATGTTCTCCGGGACTCTCCTTCAAAACCACATATGGTGCCGACCATAGGTGTGCGCAGCCTATTGTATTAGGGTGTGCACCACAAAGCGCAAAGACACCTGAGTGTGTGTTTATATATGTCAGAAGGGCACAGATCGGTGTCAGTAGTTTATTTTTATTTTATAATTTTTTACAATATTATATTTTATTTATTTGTTTTACAACTTTATTTAGGAGCCCTGCTGTGGGGTTTGGTGAAATATCAGGGGTCTAAACAGAGAAAGGGACTGAAGACAGAGATTCCCCTGCCCCTTTCTCTGCAACCAGGCAGCAGTGGGAATCTGCACAGTACAGGGTGACTAGGGTGTGCCCAGGCACACCAGCCACCCTATGTGAGCACGCCTATGGTGCCGACCACTCCACCTTACACGGGGATCATCTCAGCATGATATAGTATAATACATAAAAGGAAGGAACACTAAGTGTAGACTGGAGGAAATGCTGTAATCTGTAATAAAAAAAACATCCTACTTACAAACATTCCATCTTGTACATAGCACATCTGTGTACAGGCGGTCCCTGGGTCACAAACATCCGACTTATGAACGACTCCTACTTACAAATGGAGAGAGACAACAGGAAGTGAGAGGAAATCTCCCCCTAGGAAGGGAAATTCACTCCTGTAAGAGTTATTATGGGAAAAAGGTATCTCCCCTGTCTCCCGAGGTTTAGCGTCCGAACTGTTCGCACAGACAGTGTTGCCTTCATAGGACGAGCTGTGTGTGTGGCACGTTCAGTTTTAGCAATACACAGATGTGCTATGTACAAGATCAAATGCTGGTGCATGAACCCCTAGTTGGGAAAGCGCTTCTGACCCTCTAGTAAAACTGGGGTCAAAGCTGGAGGTGAGCGCAGTATAAAGTTGTTGGGGGGGATTTTCTCACCTACTGTGTGGATTAGAGACACCCCACGGACATCTTTGCATGCATCTATCATTGGACTTACTTTGACTCAATGTGCACTTTATGCTTTTGAGCTAAGTTATTCCTACGTCGTGTCTTTTAGATCTATCTTTTGTTCATCGAGTTTTCGTATTTCACGTGTAACTCAGTTTCATTCAGGTTACTATCTACG
>BLSH010066357.1:394100-406199 GCA_018402905.1 Glandirana rugosa
AACGTACGTAGATAGTAACCTGAATGAAACTGGGTTACATGTGAAATACGAAAACTCAATGAACAAAAGATAGATCTAAACGACGCGACGTAGCTCAAAAGCATAAAGTGCACATTGAGTCAAAGTAAGTCCAATGATAGATGCATGCAAAGATGTCCGTGGGGTGTCTCTAATCCACACAGTAGGTGAGAAAATCCCCCCACCAACTTTATACTGCGCTCACCACCAGCTTTGACCCCAGTTTTACTAGAGGGTCAGAAGCACTTTCCCAACTAGGGATTCATGCACCAGCATTGATGTTCTCCGGGACTCTCCTTCAAAACCACATATGG
The DNA here is from genome assembly GCA_018402905.1 of Glandirana rugosa. NCBI lineage: Eukaryota > Metazoa > Chordata > Amphibia > Anura > Ranidae > Glandirana > Glandirana rugosa. The sequence continues at coordinate 394,433 of BLSH010066357.1, forward strand.
TGCCGACCATAGGTGTGCGCAGCCTATTGTATTAGGGTGTGCACCACAAAGCGCAAAGACACCTGAGTGTGTGTTTATATATGTCAGAAGGGCACAGATCGGTGTCAGTAGTTTATTTTTATTTTATAATTTTTTACAATATTATATTTTATTTATTTGTTTTACAACTTTATTTAGGAGCCCTGCTGTGGGGTTTGGTGAAATATCAGGGGTCTAAACAGAGAAAGGGACTGAAGACAGAGATTCCCCTGCCCCTTTCTCTGCAACCAGGCAGCAGTGGGAATCTGCACAGTACAGGGTGACTAGGGTGTGCCCAGGCACACCAGCCACCCTATGTGAGCACGCCTATGGTGCCGACCACTCCACCTTACACGGGGATCATCTCAGCATGATATAGTATAATACATAAAAGGAAGGAACACTAAGTGTAGACTGGAGGAAATGCTGTAATCTGTAATAAAAAAAACATCCTACTTACAAACATTCCATCTTGTACATAGCACATCTGTGTACAGGCGGTCCCTGGGTCACAAACATCCGACTTATGAACGACTCCTACTTACAAATGGAGAGAGACAACAGGAAGTGAGAGGAAATCTCCCCCTAGGAAGGGAAATTCACTCCTGTAAGAGTTATTATGGGAAAAAGGTATCTCCCCTGTCTCCCGAGGTTTAGCGTCCGAACTGTTCGCACAGACAGTGTTGCCTTCATAGGACGAGCTGTGTGTGTGGCACGTTCAGTTTTAGCAATACACAGATGTGCTATGTACAAGATCAAATGCTGGTGCATGAACCCCTAGTTGGGAAAGCGCTTCTGACCCTCTAGTAAAACTGGGGTCAAAGCTGGAGGTGAGCGCAGTATAAAGTTGTTGGGGGGGATTTTCTCACCTACTGTGTGGATTAGAGACACCCCACGGACATCTTTGCATGCATCTATCATTGGACTTACTTTGACTCAATGTGCACTTTATGCTTTTGAGCTACTTGTTTTCTATCTAGATTTTCTGTGCTGCATCCTTATTGATGTTTGTATGGTTTTGGGGTGTGTGACTACCTTGATGTTCAGCTTGCAGCTATACATGTATTGATAGTTCTTTTATCTGGGCAGCGCTCATTGTTTTAGCTCCTTTATAGCTCATATCCTGGCTATGTCTTCTGCCTGCTGTCTTGGTTTATCTCCAGCCTAAACATTGACCTTGCTCTTGCCTCTGAATTGATACCTCAAAAAAGTAAAGCTATACTTGTCTCTAGGAAATATACTTTTGAGGCTGCATACTTTTGAGGCTGCACATAACAAAATGAATGTGGCGTCCCCCTTCAAGTCTATAAAAGAGCCCCCCTTTCAAAATCATATCAGGCCAAAAGCCTTCCATATTAACAGGGTACTTTCATTGCAAGAGACAAATGGGGCTGACAGCACTTAGGAACTGAGCTGAAATTGATGGAAAATGACTGCAATAGACCACAGGTGTACTCAGTAGAGTTGTGGGCAATTTATTAGAAAGGTTAAAACAGTACAAGATTAAATGGCAATGTTACCACACTGGCTGTAAGGCTTGCTCGGGCACTGAGGGGTCAATAGAACCAACTGGGACAGCCAAATGAGGGGCACCAAACATAAAAGCCGAGGCACGTGGCTGGCGGCCGTGATGTCTGCCGGCGACCCTCAGGAACTGTTGACACTTTCAGCATTTCCGAGTGCTTCTGAGCGCCTCCGAGTCTTACCAGTGCCCCCACACCTCTGGCCACATGTGGTATTGCATGCACAGCGGCTTAATCCTGCTCGTTTTGTGAGACAGCGCTCGCAACTTCTGTGCAAACCAATCAATAAAAGCTTTTTGCATTTTTTTTTTACCAAAATATGTAGTAGGCCTCATACGCACGGGCGTATGAAAAACAAATAAGCAAAACTTCGGACCCGACATCAGGGAAAAATCAGGCTTTTTTCTGCGTTTTGTATTGGCGTTAATGAGTGTTCATGCGCATTGGCGTCAATAGGCGTGTTTTTTTAAAAAAAACCATTCCTCTGCTTTTTTTTAACCTGAGAACGCCGGCGTCAAAGTCGGCGGTTAACGCCGGTAAGGCGTTAGTGAGCCTTAGTGAGTGTTTTGCCAAAATGCTACAGCCTAGGACCGTGCTGGTCCTGCATTCTATTTACAGCTCACTAAGGCCGACGCCCTCTACAGCTCAAAAACGTCAGCGTTTTTATGGGGCCATTGAATAACATGGAGAGCTGCAAAAAACACTAAAAAACATGGCTGTAAAAAACACCCGTGTGTATGAGGCCTTAGAATACATATTGGCCTAAAGTGAGCAAGAAATTTGTTTTTTTTACTTTTTTTTGATATGTATTATATCAAAAAGTAAACAATGTTGTGTTTTTTTTCAAAATTGTCTCTTTTTTTGTTTATAGCATGAAAAATAAAAACCGCGGAGGTGATCAAATACCACCAAAAGAAAGCTCTATTTATGGGGGGGGGGAAAGGATGTCAATTTAGTTTAGGTACAACATCACACGACCGCACAATTGTCAGTTAAAATGACACAGTACCGTATCGCGTAAAAATGGCCTGGTCATTAAAGCGGAGTTCCATCCAGTTAGCAGTTTGTAGCTGCTGAATTTTAACAATCAGACACTCACCTGTCCCAGGCTCCAGCAATGCGGTCACCCGAGGCCTCACTCTTCTCCCCCTCCCCTCGGCGGCGCCGGCATCACTTTGGTTTCAAAGCCGAGCACGCACTGCGCATGCACGAGTTGCCGAGAGGGAGGGGGGGGGGAGGTGAACTTTCTTCCAGAGCCGCGGCTCTAGGAGAGGAAGTGGACCTGGGACCCTGTGAAAACAGGATCCCCCCCAAAAAAATGACATCCCAATTGTGGCATGTCAGGGGGTCATCTTCCTTTAAAGCGGAAGTTCCACTTTTGGGTGGAATTCCGCTTTAAGAGGGTAATTCTTCCGGTCCTTAAGTGGTTAATCTTGTACTGTTTTAACCTTTGTAATAAATTGCCAGCAACACTTTTGAGTAAACCTGTGGTCTATTGCAGTTGTTTCCCATCAAGTTCAGCTCAGTTCCTGAGTGCTGGCAGCCCCATTTGTCTCAAGCACATCAGCATTTGATCCCATGCCATTAGACAGCAGCACGGTTCAGCTGGACACATATGGCATTATGTTGTATTATGTGGGATTTTCCTGATTAGCGCCTGGAACTCAACTCTTTTTTACTTTCTTTGCAAGGCATCTTGCTTCCAATGTTGAGGGGACAATGCTTCATCCCCACATCCTGTCCCCCAAATGGCTTGTGGAGGTCTATAAGGGGAACTAATCAAAATCCTGAAGCCCCTCATAGACTAAGGAGGCTCCCTGATAGCCCCAGGTGAATGAGTATGGGTACTTAAAACCTCAGCAGCACAATAGATCCCACGCTCTCTTCTGAGCATCTTCTGCATCTGCATTCACTGCCACGTCTCATTCTAATGCACCACAGCTCCATCTCCTACCTACAGGATGGAAGGCAGGGGGTATCTATTGTGAGGCCAGAAGACGTTTGCTTTGGGTGGCATTTTGGGGGGGGAGCGCTGAAGAAACCCTACGAGGGCTGCAGAGAAGCAGTTTCATCACTACAGAGGTGTGGGGGATGTGGACTGCACCCGGGTGACACCCGCCAGAGGGGTGACACTAGGGGTGGCCGAGGACGGACAGTTCAGTGACAGGGGAGTGACGAGGAAGTAGGAGGCAGCGGTGGCTGCAGCTTTCGATCCAAGAAGTAGCTCAATTGGCTCAACCCCCCCCCCTCCACACACACACACACACTCTCTCTTTCTCAACCCGCTCTCTCTCACCTCCCTGTTGAGAAGGAAGGGGTGGGACAAATTTAGATGGGGGGGGGGGGGTGCGCCCGATTTTAGTCTTGCCTAGAGCAGCACAAAACCAAAATACATCACTGGTGGAAGGGAAGCCCTCTTTTCTACTCGGCTTCTACCTGGTACTTGACATATATACAATTCTTGGAAATTGATTTATAATTTGATTCAACAGTTTTGCTCTCAATAATCCTTCTGCTGTCAGGGCTGTTAGGTGTTTTTTTGCACAAATGTTTAAAAAAAAAGTCAGTTTAGGCCTAAGGATTAGTTAAAACCCACAAACATTTTTTATTTTCTGAAAACAGACATCCCAGAAAATAAAATAGTGGCAATTTAAATTTTTTATGTCACAATATTACCACAAACGTTTATGAAAATTTCAGTAAAACATACACTTAAGTTTATTTTGGGGCACACAAAAGCAATATATTATCCACATTTTTGGTATAATATAAAATATGAGATTACACTGAGTAAATAGATATCTAACATATTAAGGCTTAAACCTGAGTATGCCCATGAAATTGGCAACACATTTTGATACTCTATATTTGGCATAGGAGACACTTTAAAATGTCTAACTGCATGCATTGCTATATGTAACGTGCAAATTTTTCATGCCAAACGGCCTCCAGCCCTTAGGCATGACGCTGAGCATGTGCACTCAACTTCTTTGGTCAACCATGGCAAGGCGCTGTTCTGAGTGGAATCTGTCCTGTTAAACTGCTGTATAGTCTTGGTCACCGTGCTGCAGCTCAGTTTCAGGGTCTTGACAATTTTCTTATAGACTAGGCCATCCTTATGTAGAGCAATAATTATTTTTTTCAGATCCTCAGATAGTTCTTTGCCATGAGGTGACATGTTGAAATTCCAGTGGCCAGTATGAGAGCGTGAGAGCGATAACACCAAATTTAGCACACCTGCTCCCCATTCACACCTGATACCTTGTAACACTAACGAGTCACATACACCAGGGAGGGAAAATGGCTAACTGGGCCCAATTTTGACATTTTCACTTAGTGTTGTACTCACTTTTGTTGTCAGCGGTTTAGACATTAATGGCTGTGTGTTGAGTTATTTTGAGGGGACAGCAAATTTACACTGTTATACAAGCTGTACACTCACTACTTTACATTGTAGCAAAGTGTCATTTCTTCAGTGTTGTCACATGAAAAGATAGAATAAAAGATTTACAAAATGTGAGGGGTGTACTCACTTTTGTGAGATACCGTATGTTTGAACATGGATGCATTTTGTAGTCGAAGGGGCTCAAAAAGTTATTTTGGGGAAGGGGGGGTTTAAAGCGTAACTCCACTTTTGTTGAGAAAAAAAAAACATCCCCTCTGGGTGATCTATGCACATTACAAGGATTTTAACAAACTTTGTTGCAGATTCCTACCTTTTCCTTATTCTGAAGAAATCCCTGGGTGTTTTTCTGTGCCTCTGTGCTTAGTGGGTCTAATGGGAGTGGTTTCATAATTATCAATCATCTGTGGCAGCTGCAGGGCACTAATGAGGAAAGCTGCTGGGTCTGCATCCCCTTAGATGTGTTCCTATTGGGAGTATCTCACCAAAGTTGACATTTTTCCTGCAGGGGATGCCTGACATCTGATTGGAAATCTTAGTAGAGACTTCTGCAGCCAATCACACAAGCAGGAAATTATGTTTCCGAGGGGCATTCTGTACAGATTCTGTGTTAAAAGCGCGCATGCAGAAACGCACTAGGAATGTTTTTGTGGTGTGAATGGGCATTCAACTAGGAGGTCTGAGCTATACTCAGGTTTGAGTATAAAACGACCCTGCACACCTGTGTACTCAGGCGGCATGCGCCCGGTAAAATCCAGACACAGGATTGAAAGTTCTGATCCAGAACTACAGAATCCAGAGATCACCAAAAACACAGCTTTCTCCGCTCATAAAAGCAAAATCGCATTAAAGCGGAGTTCCACCCAGTTAAAAGTCAGCAGCTACAAAAAGTGTAGCTGTTGACTTTTAACAATCGGACACTCAACTGTCCCACGCTCCAGTGATGCGGTCATCCGGAGGCTCGCTCCTCTCCCCCTCCCCTTGGTGGCGCCAGCATTACAAGTTTGGGCGCCCGGCTTTGGCTTCAAAGCCGGGCGCACGCTGCGCATGCACTTTGTGAATGGCCGGCGTATCTTCTGGGACCTGTGATGTGTCCCAGAAGATCGCCGGGTGGGAAGGGCGGAAGGTGAACTTCCTTCCTGTTCAGGACATGAAGTGCAGCTAGGAACTGTGTCAAAACAGGGTCCCAGCTGCCCCCCCCCCAAAAATGACATGCCAATTGTGGCATGTCGGGGGGGTCACCTCTCCTTAAAGCGGAAGTTCCATTTTTGGGTGGAACTCCGCTTTAACCCTTAATGCGAATCCTGTGCCATTTTCTTCTCCATTTTCACGGTGAGAGGGTCTCGTCCTGTCACAGTCCCCATACCTGGAGCTAAATAGATGCGCCTTGTAATATAAGCCTCTTCATTAAATGAAAGTTCTGCACAAATAATTAAAAACAAAATATAAACTTTAAAAATAAGAATCACGCTAAACAAAACCATCATTTTCCCTTTAAAAAGATAATGGCGGCATTACAAAAATGTCTAAAACAAAGTAACTAATACTGTCTTTAAGGAAAGCGTTTAGCTTCTGTATATCAACGCAATAAAGAGAGCTTATAGCAGAATTAGCAAACACATTACAAGCAGTTTTTTTCCCCCCTATCTGGTAAGTTAAGTCATGTTTTCTTGGGGGAAAAAAAATGTCTAAACATTAAACCATAATGAGATTGCATTTTTTAAGCATTAATGATATGAACTTACACAGCGTGTACATTCCCTCTAATAGACTCACATCTAATTAACAACGGAGTATGTGGCCAATTTCTAATGGGTATGATCAACACAAACTTGTAAAAGTAAAGTGCCAAACATTAAGATTTCCTTGAAACCTACTCGTTTCATAGAGCGATAATTAACTGAAAGTCATTATATTTTTATATCTGCATTTTTATGGCCATACTATGTTTGCATTAGAGGTAAAGGCATGGGTTCTTGTTAAGAAGATTTAAAGGAAAATACATACTGCGTATGTTATCCAACTATAGTTTCTTGGCCCTAAAGTGGAGTTCCAGTCTAATGTTCTTATCTATAAATAGGGCAGATAAAGGTAAAATATTCGATGGTCCCCCTTTGCAGAGATTCCCCTCACTTCCTGTCCCAGCGATAGCTAAGGCATTGCTATAGCTGAACTTCCTGCTTCCCCCTTGTCAGCAGCCAAACAAGCTGCTGACAACGCCTGTGCTTATAATTCACACTGGAAAAATACCATTGTAGGTCCAGTTCACTGGTTTGTTTACATTGGTGCCAATCAAGCCCTGATGAAGGGTGAGCTCTTGGACCCTCAAAATGTGTTGGCTACTTTTTAGATTGTACCCCTGACTTTTAATGGAATAAAGTTGTATCTGGACCTCTTAGCAGGGATGTGGAACTTCAATTTCAATTCTTGGTACATTACACTACAAGTCAAGGAGACTATGGAGATCCTCTGGGGTGTGGAAGCCACCTGCCCAGGAACCGGATCCTTTACACCAGGGATATGCAATTAGCGGACCTCCAGCTGTTGCAAAACTACAAGTACCATCATGCCTCTGGGTGTCATGCTTGTGGCTGTCAGAGTCTTGCTATGCCTCATGGGATTTGTAGTTCTGCAACATCTGGAGGTCCGCTAATTACATATCCATGCTTTACACCAACATCAATACCTAAAGATAACAATGCAAGCAAGTTAACCCTATGGGTACAGCACTATCTTACCACTTTCTTCAACTCTCCTGTGATTCATATAGCTGATCTTCCTGCTTCCCCTCTCCAGAGTGCATTCTCCATATTTTTCCATTGATAGATTACTAGGAAGATGATGACACCAGCCTATAAACAGGGCTGAGTACCCCTTTTAGGGAGACCCCTCCCCTTGGGTGGACATTGTGGGTGAGGTTAGTTTAGTCTCTTATAATATAGAGGTGGAAGAGCCTGGGGCAGAGGGTGATGTGAAGAGGCTACCCCTAGTATAGTACCATGTAAGCTTGTAGTCTCAGGAAGGGAACCCATTGATGTAGTTCCAATACAGTATCCATTAACCAGATCCCGCCCGGCCAATAGCAAAATAACAGACGGGTGGTGGATCAGTTATCCTGAACGGGCATCATATGACGTCCTTCAGGATTCGCCACAAGTGCACACCCCCGGGGACACAGCCAATCCCCGATCAGGGTAAACAGCCTCCCGACAGAACAGAAGTTGCTTCTTCCCCTGGCCAAAGAAGAAGTGGGTCCTGAGACCCGATTGGCCAGGAGTCCTAGACTCCTGGCCAAACGGGTCTCAGGATGTGCTTCCTGATTGGCCAGGAGGAGAAGCAGGAAGACATTAGCAAATATTAATTTGTTAATGTCACACAACTGGGTGGGCTTGGGGCGCAGTGCTCTGTGCCCCGAGCCCACCCTTTTCTGAAGCCAATTAGAGCCTCAGTCTCTAATAGGGATGCCATCTGTCCGTGATTCACCCGGACAGTACGGGTTTAGAGTGATTTTGAATCATGTGTCCGGGTCTCCTTCCTCCTCTCTCCCGGACACATGATGCAGCCTGCACTCTGGCTCTGAGTTTTATCTGCATAGCTGGTGGCTGGGAAGGAACATGGGTAGTTAATGTTATCACTCAGGCAGACGTTTTTATCTTTATTCTGCCATTCTGCCAATCTTATCTGAGTCCCGACTTCCACTTCTATAGCAATCGGCTGGCAGGGACTATTTGATGATTTTCGGGCTCAGGCGGAGTAATCCTTGTCTTGTACTGCGGTTCCTGGCAATTACATTGCCCAGCTGATGGGTATAGAAGTGGAAGTCGGGACTCAGATAAGATTGTCAGAAGGGCTGAATAAATATAAGGACTTGTGCCTGAGTGATTATATTAACTCCTCGTGTTCCTTCCTGGCCACCAGCTGAGCAGATAAAGCCACAGTCCAGCCTGGATCTCCACAGCAGGTAAGCGCTTGAGTCCAGGGGGTTAAACAGTCCTTTCCCTTCCCCTGGCCCCCAGCTGAGCAGAAGTTTTTTGTAATTGCTGCAGACAAGAGCTTTGCTCAGCCTGGGATCACACTGTAGCGATGCGGGAATCACTGCGATTCCAGTGCGATGTGGGAAGTGGTGCGATTCCAGCACCGGTTCCCGAATGGCACCTCTCCCACAGGCAGTTCACACTGCCCTCTGTGAACCGCTGCGGTGTCATTACAAAGTTAATGACACAGTTCACAGATCGCAGTGCAAACTGTGAATTTGTACAGGAATCGGATCGCATTGGTGAGAACACCCCATGCGATACGATTCCAGTGCGTGAAAAAAACAAGTCCCTGCACCTTTTCTGTGCAAATCCAATGCGAGGTCAGCCATAGAAGTGTATGGCTAAACTCACATTGCTCAGACATCGCATGCGATCGGCACCTGCGGTGCGGCTGCAAATCACATGTGATGTCTGAGATCGCACAAGTCTGAACCTAGGCTCAGCAATAGTCCTGTTCCTGTCCCCAGTTCCCTGATGATTTCTCAGCCTTAGGGTTCATTTACACATATGGTGCCCTCTGAAGAGCAATCCATGTTTGGATCACTCTTCAGAGGGCATTTAACAGGCAGTGAGGAGATGTTATATCACCTCCTCACCACCTGTTTAAATCCCACAGCGGCGCCCCGCAACTGAATGCATTGCACACAGATGCAGGAAGCCCTCATTCACTTAGATGGGCCACGTTCAGCAGGCATTGCCGCACTGTGATGCAAAGCATTTTGGCTATTGCCTGTGTACATCCCCCCTCTGCTGCCTTTGCAGTTTAAGAGGAACAGTTGGGTAGCAGTAAAAACACAGCTCAACCTCTAATTTTTACTGTCCCCCAACCATAAGTGTAAACGAAGTAGCAGGGCACTCTGAAGAGTGATCCACAGTGAATCATTTTTTTAGACGTATTTGACAGGTGGTGAAGAAGCGTTGTTTTCGCCTTACCACTTGTTTTTAACTCCTAAAATCCCATACCACTGTGCTGTAGCCATGTGCATTGCACAAGGTTGCAGCACAGTCCAATTGAGTTGAATGGGTTGAGTTGTTAAGCAAGCACAGTGCAGTGCACTAGTGGGCTCTTTCACACGGGCTTTCTGTCTGGTGGGCTCTGTTTTGTTCAGGGATCGATCCATTGATCCCCACTGAGCAGGCGGGTGACAGGCCCCTCTCCGCTCACTGTGCAGAGACCTGCCAGAGCCACGCTCTCCTCTTTGGGGAGATCAGATGAAAATGGACCACCTGTCCATTTTCATCTGATCCCATCCGATCCACTAGACATGGAAAATAGGACCTCCATCCGTCTGGATTTCACGGATCGGATAGCAGCGGGTGTCAGTGGACATGTCAACGTTGACATCTGCCGCTCCATAGAGGTGAATGGAGCGTCTGATCAGGTCCACCTGAAAAACTGTCAGGCTGACCTGATCAGAAACCCCATCTGAAAGGGCTCTTAGACCCCTTTCATACTGGGGCGCTTTACAGGCGCTATTGCGCTAAAAATAGCACCTGTAAAGTGTCTCCCCGTTAAACCCAGTGTGTCCTTTCACAATGGGACAGCTCAGGGCGGTGCGCCTGCGGGAGTAAAATTAAACTCCTGCAAGCATGAATTTTCAGGAATGTGGGGAGCGGTGTATACATCGCTCCTCTACCGCCCCTGCCATTGGATTGAATGGGCAGCGCTCCCAAAGCGGCTGTACACCGCCGGCACTTTTAACCCCTGTTTAACCCCTTGCGGGGGGGGGTTAAAAGTTCCGTGCTGCCGCCCGAATAGCGGCACCATAGCGCTGCTATTACAGCGGTAGATCGCCGCTAAATTGGCTGCAGTTTACCGCCGATGAGCGGGCGGTCCCAGTGTGAAAGGGGCCTTAGTGTTCGGGTTTGGCTTGAAGAAAAGGTGGCAACCCTAGGCTCTAATCATGTGCTTCAAATAAAAAAAAAACATTGAAATCCATGCGTCCAGGTCCCTGCATGTAGATTAGGGGCGGGCGCATTGATTAGGGGGCGGCGTCCCTGCGCCCCTAATGGACACATAAATAAAAAATGAAAAATATTTTAGACTACCTAATGATTTTTAATAATTCCATATCTGGATTCAGTGATGAATGACCTTACTATCAGCTCTGTGGTTGTGTAGCAGTGATCGGTGTAATAAGACCGGAGTTGCGGCCTCCTCCCGTCTTTTCACTTCATGCTTTAACATCAAATACTTTCCTTTTTCTTGGAAACGGATTTTTTTAATATTATGATAAAGTGTTTCTCCTTTGCTTTAAGTTAAATGCTTCCCTTTTTCTCTTCCCTTTTTATCTTAGAGCTGCTGCCCTTTTACAGCCCCATTGGCAGGACTACCTAAAGTGTAAAGGATAAATTTAAGGGCACAGTAATATAAGTGCTACGTGCTCGACGGTTACAAGTCTGGACGGTTACCCCGACATTTTCCCGTCGTCGAGATTCTATTTTTCCCTTCTCTTTTTCCCTTCGTAAATTGAATTTCGTTTCCTCTTTGTGAAATAGTATTATAATTTTTTTAGGCAAAGGTTCTTTTTCCTTTCATAAACTACAATTTCGTACTTCACTTTTCTGCCCTCCTCCGGCGTTGAGGCCAGAATAATGTGGCTAGTGACGATGTGTTGGTGTCTCGACTATCATTCCAGTAAGTAGTGACTTAGGTCTATACCTTAATAATTTTTAGTAATCCATCAGATTTTATAAAAAGTAAAAAATAAATACACAGGTAATCCCCGCGTCCCTGCGGCGGGGGATTAGTTACGCGGGCGGGGATTAGATGTACGTCCCTGGAC
>BLSH010066357.1:410316-422226 GCA_018402905.1 Glandirana rugosa
CCCCCCCCCCCCCCCCCCCCCGAGCCAGATGTAGGAGGATATACGACTTCTGTAAAGGACCACCATCCTTTTAGACACATGGTGCATGATGCTACTGTATTTTTTGTATTTTATTTGATTTTATGTTTTCAAATGTGCATCAATAAAAATAATAGCTTTTACTGAATAACGTGTACCCATAAAGTCCAAGGACTGTGGCGCAAAATCAAAAAATTTCTGATCTCTCTGCCATAGATGTCCTTGGTCCTGATGACCAGGATAATTAAACCAACTTCATGTGAGGGCAGGACATCATGGGCCCACCTCATGGGTCATCACAATAAGGCCCTGCACTTAGAATACAACACTGCCAAATGTGTTTTTCATGTCTTCATATCAGCGTCGCTCTCTGTACCAATGAGGACCACCCAGAGCTGATGAGGAAATGGAAAGGAAAATTGCATTAGCTCAATTCACAAAGCTTACACACCAGGCCAAGGATACTTATTTACAAAAAATGTGACAGTCATTTTCACCTGTGTCCTCGGTCACGTGACTAAAATAAGTGATAAAAATCCTTGTGTTAAAGCTTTGTGAATTGAGCCAATTGTGCATCACATGACCTACCTAAGGGCATAGGTAAAACAACAAGTAGGAGCATGTGAAGCTGTAAAGCCTGCCATATGATGTAGAACAGTGGTTCTCAACCTCAGCCCTCAAGTATCCCCAATGGGTCATATTTTTAGGTTTTCCTTTACTTTGCACAACTGCTTGAAATCAATATCAATGACATGGTAATGATAAGAGCTATTTTATCTAAGGGAGGTTCCCAAAACATGGCCCGTTGGGGGTAGTCGAGTACTGAGGTTGAGAACCACTGATGTAGAAGTTAACAAAAGAACCAGGCAGTGAATTTCCAAAAGAGCAAGAGGCTGTATTAACATCAGTTGCATCTGGGAGCACTGCCTGGTTGTTTTGTTATCTTCCACATCAAATACGTGGATCAAAATTTGTCTGGTTCAGCAGAGACCGGCCAAGATCCGATCCATGTATGGGAAGACTGCTTGTACCAAAGTCAAATTATTGATTGGCTTGGGTACAACCAGCCTATTGGCTTTTTCTACATGCGATTACTGGCAGAGGCTATAGATGCTAGCAAAAAACAGCCAAGGGAAAACCCCAAGCTCTACTTACTAACCAGCTTGCGACCAGCCAAATTAACCTGTCTAACAGTATGTGTTAAAAACAGGGGTTTGGTTACACACATTTGCAAATGCATGCGTAAGCTAGAGGCCCCTGCAAGGCATCCTGTTACCTCTAGTCCTACCTGTAACTTATAAGAGCCTCTTATAAATTAGAGGTAGGACAAGAGGTAACAGGATGCCTTGCAGGGGCCTCTAGCTTACGCATGCATTTGCAAATGTGTGTAACCAAACCCTTGTTTTTAACACATACTGTTAGACAGGTTCATTTTGCCGGTTGCAAGTTGGTTGATTAGAAGAGCTTGGATTTTTCCATGGATTTTTTCCTTGGCTGTTTTTTGTCATTTGTTCCAATGCTCCTTGCTGTATAGACCAGTTATAGATGGGGCAGCGGCTCATTTTTCATATAGCTGCTATCAGTAGTCATTGTGTTCTGCCAGCCAGGAAGGCTCCCCACGCCCCCCACCGGCAGAACACAAAAGCTCTGCGAGAGGCATTCCCCCATCAACGCTGACTGTGTTGATATTGGAACCGATCAATTTTCTTCCTGTGTTGAAAGGAAAGAAAATGGAATCATCTACGGGCTGCCTCAGTGTCTTTTCACATAGTCCTCTGACTGTTCTTAGCAGCCCTGGTTAAAAAGGTCTGTCATTTATTGGCTCAGGCTCAGGCTCCTTATTTAGTATTTTCTCCTGTCTTCGCAGTAGTGACATGGAGGTCAGCAAAAGGAACCACTGACCACTGCAAAGGACCAAGGAGATGGACATTTGGTTTTCCAGTCGACTGGGACAATTCTCATAAACAAAAGGGCATTCTAGCAGCTTGGACAACAGGATAGATAGGTAAATATTCAATTATTTTCCAGTTACATAGTCAGGTTGAAAAAAGACAAAAGTCCATTTAGTTAAAACAATAGAAGGGAAAAATAAAATAAAATAATACAATCCCATATACACAATCCTATACCAACAGTTGATCCAGAGGAAGGCAAAAAACCCAGCAAAAGCATGATCCAATTTGCTCCAGCAGGTGAAAAAATTCCTTCCTGATTCACAGAGAGGCAATCTGATATTCTCTGGGTTAACTGTACCTATAAATGTCATTACCCAGTTATATTATGTACATTTAGGAGCAAATCCATGCCTTTTTGAAAGCAATCTACTGAGCTGGCCAGAACCACCTCTGGAGGAGTCCATTCCACATTTTTACAGTTCTTACTGTGAAGAAACCTTTCCGTATTTGGAGATGAAATCTCTTTTCCTCCAGAGGTAAAGAGTGCCCCCTTGTGCTTTGAGATGATCTTAAAGTGAATAACTCAACACCAAATGCACTATATGGACCCCTTATGTATTTGTACATGTTGATCATATCCCCCCCTTAATCTCCTCTTCTCAAGAGAGAATAAATTCAGTTCCTCTAATCCTTCCTCATAGCTGAGCTCCGCCGTGCCTCTGAGACCCCTTTCACACTGGGGCGGTGGGTCAGTTATTGGTAAAACGCTGCTAGTTTTAGCGGGGCACTTTTAACCCCCTAGAAGGGGTTAACAAGGGGTTAAAAGCACCAGTCTTGCGGCATTTCGGAAGCGCTTCTCAGGGGCTTCAGAAGCGCTGCCCATTCATTCCAATGACAGGGGCGGTGGAGGAACGGTCCCACACCGCCCCAAAGATGCTGCTTGCAGGACATTTTTTCCCGACATGCAAGTGCACTGCTCCGGTGTGAAAGCACTCGGGCTTTCACACTTGGGCAGCATTGGGAGGCAGTTTTCAGGCTCTATTTTTAGTGCTAAAGCACCTGAAAATTGCCCCAGTATGAAAGGGGTCAGTTTGGTTGCTCTTCTCTGGACTTTCTCCAGTTCCCCGATATCCTTTTTGTGAACCAGTGCCCAAAACTGAATGGCATATTCCAGATGTGCTAATGACTTACTAATGATTTGTACAGGGGCAAAATTATATGTCTCTCTCTGGAAGCCATACCTCTCTTAATACAAAAAGGACTTTGCTTGCTCGGAAACCGCAGATCGGCATTGCATGCTATTATTAAGCTTATTATAATCTACCTGAACACCCAGATCCTTCTCCACCATTGAGTTACAGTATGCCTGTTTGGATTTATGTTTGGTAATGCTAGGGTTGCTAGAAGCCCTTATTCCCTATGTTGCTTATTGTTATTAAAAATTATTAACAGCCAATACAGATGTAAAAACACATTTAATGCAACAATGGGAAAAATGCTGTCCATTCTTGTCTCTCAACAGTGGAATCATTTTTGTTTTGCTATCGGCTGTTAGTTTTGGAACTCTGCAATTCATCTGGGATACGTCGGAAAGAAACACCTAATTATAAACCTTGTAATGGGGGTGCGACTGTTAATGGCTAGCTCTTCAAATATCTCAGTATAATCACCTTAACCAATGTCTCCCTGTTGTCTACTTCCCGTACAAAACTCATCATTCTGCCCTTATTTTATTGCACCAATTTTAGTTAGCAATTTGTTGCTAAGAAATTAAGAATAGCAATGCAAAAATGCTGGCTCGTAACTTCTTCAAACCAAATGTTTATTTTCAAAAGCATAAAAAAGTCCATATATGTTAAAAAAAAATAGCAAAACCTTTAAATGAGGATGGGATTTGGGCATAGAGGCAAAGGACAGCAACCTTCAAAATTATTTGCAATATGTGTGTGAATATCAAAATATTCAGACAACTATTTTTTTAATAGATCTCCGTGTGTCAACAGAAAAAAGATATACTCATTTAGTGCAAATTGACTGTATTGGTACCCCAAGGACTAGACAGCATTAATTGGAACATTCCAAAATGTATAAGAAAATTTGTCTAAAATCCAGAATAATGCATTATTCCTTCCTTGTGACTATATATGGGTCCCCCTAAACAGGATGGATGAAGACTAGATCAAAGAGGCCCAAGCAGTCCACACTCCAAATACTAAATTGAAGGCTGTAGGGGAATCCAAGATCCCTCGACATGTTTCACGAAGAGCGCTGCTTCCTCAGGAGGATGGCAATAAATCAAAAAGAAAAATGATCGGACTTTATTGACACAAAAGCGGGACACGCGTAAATTTATATAAAATAACATACAAATTTTATTATTACAAATTCCACAATAAAATCACAAAACGACTCATGGGCATAAAAATATATCCTATATGCAATGGTAGATGAGTAACAGCTGCAACATATTCATTATTAATTGTCTTCTTAATACTATACTGAAATAAATAAAGGCGTGGTTTGTGGATTCGACCTATTTAAATTATAAATATGGATTATATTTTCTGTTCCTATACTATAATCAGCTAGTCTATCAAAGCTCTGATAATATTAATGGTAATGGTATATCAACAATATTAACTATAAAAATAAACACAATGTTCAAAGAAGCAAAGGTCTTACTTATTCACAAAGAAAGTAGAACACTAACATAGGAAACTAAAAGAATAATACAGAGCATATAAAATAATAGAGCAGAGATGATACCTTACGTAAGTCCTTTTTCAGTGTTCTGTATGTTCACTGGGCTCCAGGAGAAAGAGGGGGCCTTCATCATTGGCCCTCAAATATGAAAGCACTCACTGACACCCTCTGCCCACCATTGAAGTCCTCTGTCCAATGAGAAGCTATAAAATGCTGTCCTTCCTAATCACCAGGAAGTATGTTATACCCTGAAAATCCTCCAGGAAGCATGTTCTTATCTTCCACAGGGGGGCAGCATTACTCTGTGAACAACTGCCTTGACCTGGGTCAACATTCCAGTCCACATCTGTTTCCTTTGATATAGTTGCAAGTCAGAAAATCAATCATTTTAATTTTCACCTCACCAGGAGGTCTGAGATGATGCTCCTCTACTGAAGGTTTGACAGTATTCCCCTGCCTTCTAGAAGTTTCTAGAACACAGGAGCTGGAAGAGTCAAATAGGCAGCTTGAATATTGTGCTTCAGCTAATCCCTGGGGAAGTGTGCTCAGCATATGGCTGGGGGGAACATAAAGGGTCTGGAGCAGCCATGTTCTTTTCCTGATTAAGAAGTTATACAGCCTTAGGGGGTTGCTGTCCCTCTGAGGCAGTTCACTTTGCTGAGGCTCATCAAGGTCCCAGGTGTGCCAGAGCTGGGGTATCTATTCTTAAGCATCTTAGGGGTCAGCCATGGGACTTCACCTAAGGATCTGGTCTGGAGAGCTCACAGAGTAGTCTCAGGTGGAAGCTGAAAGGTATGTAGCTTTCCTGTGGTATTGTGAGGATTAACCTCTCTCTCACTGGAGAATGTCTCGTGGAAGCAGGGAACTGTGCAGTTGTCCTGTGACATAGAGATGTCCGGTGAAAACTGGTAGCTCAAAAAAATGTTAGCTCAGTGAAAATGGTCACCAGGACAAATAGAAAAGGTGAGTAGTAGGGCGAATATTAGGGATACAGACAGCAATAAAACCCTGATAGTAGTAACCCTTCCCAACTCTATCAGAAATAAAAAAAGGTGTGCCTAGCCATACATTTTAATATATAACTTGACTTAATGACAGTCTTATATGTGTTCATCAGCTTCTGTGACCTGTGAATTCCGATATTATGTGTTTGAACCAGCTTGCCAAATGACTTTATGAAAATCTGACCTCCTCCTGCCTTTGTACATTTACTGCCTATTCAATATGGACTTTGGCCTGGACATTGACCCAGCTACTGCCTGCTGAATCAGTCCCTCTGCTGACGTCTGCTCATCCTGATTATGACTCTTCTTTTTGCAGCTGGGGGTTCCACTGCCCATCCTGTATTCCATACTCTGTGCAGCACCCTCCTAGTTTGGTGGCAAGGCAAATTTAGTGCTGTAAACACAGGAGTGGTAATTGTTTAGTTTTGTCAGTTCAGAGTTTCGCTGGCTGGGAGCTTGATTGCTCCCCCTGCCTCTAGAAGAAGCTTACAAGCCCAAGTATTCAGTCTGAATATTTAGTAGGCCCTTCCGTGGGTTGTGCTATATCAATATAGAAGAGCATAGGGCATGCACTAGATCCAATGTGAGCATTTCCATCATCTTAGCAGACCCTAGACTGTCTTCTGACCAACAACTGAATCTTTGTCTGGATCCACTGCAGGCACTTGTGTCACTCCTTGTCTTTAGAGTTGAGCGAACACCTGGATGTTCGGGTTCGGCGGGTTCGGCCAAACTTTGCGGAAACGTTCGGGTTCGGTACCGAACGTTATCCGAACTTAACCCCGGACCCCGAACCCCATTGAAGTCAATGGGGACCCAAACTTTTCGGCACAACAATGACTGTAAAAAAGTACTGGAAAGTGCTAGAGGGCTGCAAAAGGAAGAAAATTCTGAGATGCTATTAGATCTGCAATCTGTCCCTCAAAGCTATGTAGTAATCTCTACCTAGTCCAGTTTCAGATCGTTCTGTAATGCAGGATGAGAGATTGTTCTGTAATCAGATTGTTCTGTAATGCAGGATGAGATGTTATAGATCTACAATCTGTCCCTCAAAGCAGTAGTAGTAATCTCTACCTAGTTATTATCACTGCAATCTGTCCCTCACAGCAGTGGTAGTAATCTCTACCTAGTTATTAGATCTGCAATCTGTCCCTCACAATCTGTCCCTCACAGCGCCGGCAGCATCCTCTCCCTACACTAACCTGAGAGCATGTGACATGCAGCACTGTGACTCCAGCCTCATATAGAGGCTGGGTCACATGATGCACTGGCCAATCACAGCCATGCCATTAGTAGGCATGGCTGTGATGGCTTCTAGGGAAAACCAGTGAAATGCTTGTTGATTGGCTGCCCTGCAGCTATTCAACATGAGTGATGAAATACCAGAACCCAGAACCCGAACCCAAACGTTTTTATCAAACGTTCGGGTACGGTACACGGACACCCAAAAGTTTGGTACGGACCCGAACTTTACAGTTCGGGCTCGCTCAACTCTACTTGTCTTGCTACATCCTGCTACCACTTCCAGGGGTATTTGGCTGGAGATGTAAGGGAAGCCATCTTGTAAACTCAACCTCAACCAGGTACGACATCAACCTGCTTCAAGCTGATTTAACATTCTTATTGGCTTGGTCCACATACACAGGCCCTAAGGAAGGTAAAAGGAAGAATGTGGCATTGAAAGCTGCAGTATTCTTGTTTCTTTCAAGGATACAAACAGTCAGTTGGAGGAGATTACCAGAAGGAAAAAGATAAAAAAGATAAGGCAGAATGAGTCCAGATACTGTACGGACACCAAAAATGTTGAAAAGTCTGAGGGATAAAACATAATAGGAGAGACTTCAGGAACCTAATATATACAGTTTTGAGGAAAGAAGGGAAAGGAGGGACAACAATAAAAACGTTAAATATATGAAGGGTGTGATTAGGGTTCAGCAGGGCAGTATTTTCAATATGAAGCCAAAATCAAGAACTCAGAGACATGACCTCATACTAGCAGGAGGAACGTTCAAAACTAATTTTAGAAAATGTTATGAAAGGATTGAAAGAGTAAAACTCTCTCTTTGTGGGCTTAACATGATGTGATAATTAGAAAAAAATATATATCTTTATTACAAAAATAGATTAAAATAACATAGAACAAAAAACAACACTCACTTTTTTCCTGAGAGAGTTTTACTCTTTCAATATACTTATTGGATTTTGGCATAGCGGGGGTCCTCCCTTTCTATGTAATTTTAGAAAATATTATTCTACTTAAAGAGTAGAGATGCTTGAAATAGACTTTCAAGAGTGGTGGTGAGTCATTCAACAGTAAGCAGATTCAAACATGCTTGGAATAAACATAGATCAATACTCAAAATAAATAAATAATTAAATAATACAAAAAATGTATATTTTTAAATACAATAAATACGTGAGGGGGTAGTCTTGATGGACCAATTGGGCTTGTTTTCTGTCATCTCTCTTCTGTTTCTATGTTTCTAAAAAAAGACAACTGGGCTGTGGTGACCCTGAAACCTAACCTAAACCCCCCGTCTCCAGGACATTTGGTCTACACTGTAGGTTTGTAGCTGACTATCAACTCATTTGGGAAGAAGCCTCCTTGACCATCAACTCATTTTATAGAACATGAACAAGTGCAACTTAACAAGTACCCAGTGTGTATTTTTAGTTTCATTAACAGCTCTAATCCCCGGTTATATTTTAATTGAAGTTTGGAAACATGATATCACTTCTTAGGAGAAAAAAATAGCATGGTGTAATTTTAGGTATAGGTAAACAGATGTAGACTCTATTAACTTCACATAATTAAGCTGAAATAAATTCATCCCATCAAGTGTTCTTGACTGTGATTTAAGCAGATGGCTCTGGGTTCCAACTTTACGAGTGCCTACACCTGCCAAGTCTCCACCATCTTGAGATGTCTTCTGTGGATCTTGACGCTCAAGTAAACAACCTGAGTTAAAATTGCTTTTCCTCCTTTTTTCTTTTTTAATTGAACACGTTTTGTATACTCGTAAAAGATTGAAATTTTGTTGCCAAGTAAGACTGAAAATTCAAACTATGTAATGCAATTATTGATATTTTCGCAGCCGCTGTAAGATTTCCTAAATGTGGCAGTTTAGTGGTTAGAGCTATGTAGCACCATAGGGCTCAGTTTTAATATCAACCAGGGACCCAAAATGTATGTTATGGTTTCTTGTGTCTTTGTGGTTTTCCTTCAGTTGCTCCAGTTTTCTTCTAGATAATACATGCCCAGTAGTAGATTAGTGGTAAAGCCCGATTACAAGAACTAGAAAAAAATATATACCCTTGCAGTGGGGCCCCCTGGTACAAAAGTTAAATATACAGGAGAAAAAGGGTGAGTGACACAGAGTTTCATTTACCCAAAATTTGTGCAAAAATTTTGAGACTTTTGCTATTGTGGTTAAATGTATTCAACAATGGTCACTAGGACACAGAGAGAGGGTAAATGTCCCCAGCAGGGATACAAACCGCGATACAATCTTGAAAAAGAGTCAAATCTTTCCACACTTCATTGGATATTTTTTTTTTAAATTGCCTTTACATAAACTTTGTGTTCTGCCTCACCTTTATGTTATTTTACTGTGTTGCATTGAATTGCATCAAGCTATTATTATTTAGCAGTATGCTGACATCTAGGGGCAATTTTGGGCCACTACAACTTGTTAACTGTGTGGTTTTGGTTTCTCCTTCCGACTTCCCCTCCTGTTTAGTTGTACTTAATTTAGTCCTAGCTAGACCCTCCCAACTTCTTCCAGGGTCCCCCAGTCAGTGTTATTTATAGAGCAGGGCTTTGGAAAGGGATTTGCTTCTTCCACTTAAAGTGGAGTTCCACTCAAAAGTGGAATTTCCGCTTATCCGTCTCCTCCCCCTCCATCCGGCGGCACGTTTGGCACCTTTCAGGGGGGAGGGGGGAACACATACCTGTTTTTAACAGTTACCGTTCCCCACTTCCGGGAGTTCGGCCCCCTCCTTCTTCCTCCACCACCGGACTAATTAAAAAACCACAGCGAACTTTGCGCATGCGCAGTAGGGATCCGGCTACGAAAGGCTTCACTGTCAGGTTCCCTTACCAGGAATGGTGGCGGCTGCACTCGACAGCTGATCCGAAGATTGACTCGGGGTGTCGACATCACGGACTCCCTTGACAGATATGTGTCCATATATTAAAAGTCAGCAGCTGCAGTATTTGTAGCTGCTGACTTTGACTTTTTCATGGGGGGGGGGGGGGGGTGGACCTCCTCTTTAAAGTGTTACTAAACCCACAACAGTAAAATCAGTGTGTATATGCAGTAAAGCATGCTTGCTATACTCACTGCGGAACTTAAGGGGTTAATTCTCCGCATTGTGTAAAAAAGGCTGTTTGATCCTCTCTTCTACTTTTACTGTCCCCAATCCCTCTGCTGATAGAACAGAGCCTTGGAGGCACTCTGCACATGCTCAGTTTTTTTTTTCTTGGAAGGGTGCATGTGATCAGCACAGGGCCAATCAGCACTGTCCAGACAGAGGGTCAGGGGTCCTTCAACTTCATAGGCCAATCAGGGGAGAATGAAAACTCCATCTACAAGCTTTAACCAAAGACTGATAGAAGTCATAAGGCTGCTCTAGCTGCATTATTGCATTCCCATGCTCTGTGTACTGTGGGTGACCAGATATAGGGAATGCAGGGTCCTGGGTTTAGTAATACTTTAAAAAAAACTGGAAGAACATTCTCTGTACTGCAATTAGTGGAAGTAAAATTGCAATGGATTCAACTTCTGTATCTTATTGAAGAGTTAAGCTGCCTGCGGATGGTGCCAAGTCAGCAGGAGACCGTACTGTCCAGACAGACTGGGTCTAAGGAGATATGGTAATGCATAAAAGGGCATTTGAAACAGAACAGCATTTATGCATAAAACATATGCAGTAATACTATTAAAAAAACAAACAATAGTAAAGGATTGTGCTATTTGCAACTGACCAACTGTTTCTTTATTACTAATTCTTCTATGGCTCCATAAAATGAAGCATTGATAGTTCAGTTGTTAATTACATGAAATGCACCGTACACATTTAGAAACCATTTTGTAGTTAATTTTTAGTATTAGCGATTGTTTTTATGTTACCTAACATATTCCTTTTTTTAATGTAATTAGCTTTAATGGCATAGTATTACACCTCTCCTTACAAATTAAATGTTATCCATCACTTTCATTCGGAGGCCACAAATGCATTCTAGCATTCCTTATTAAAAATGTCACATATCATGTTTATATTAATATCCTGTAAGAATAATTAGATTTTTACTATTACTGTAATACAATTTAAGATAATTGTGTATTTTGCGTGTGTGGACTTTGCCACACAATTACGCACCCTCTCATAAAGGATGATACATAATGTACATTTTGGCATCTACCTTGCATCTTTGAAATTTGAATTTTCTTTCTTCTCAAAAAAAACCCCAAAAAAAAACCAAAAGTAGCGGATTATTATGATAAGTAGTAATAATTATATGGGCAAAATTTAAATTGAACTACATTTTTAGGACATAAGTAATTCATCTCCATTGCATTTATACAGCACTAAGACAAGCAAATACCTTTCCAAATATTTAAAGAGTAGCAACATTTACAATGGGCATTTGCCAGTCAAACAAGTTTGCAAATGTAATATTTTCCTTTCTATCGCTGTTACCTACTGATACCTTAAAGCGTATGCATAGCCATAACTTTCTTATTCTATTGTTGGACGGAGTTGCAAAGGGTTGAAGCTGAATTTCAGGTATTGCTTTTCTTGCAGAGTTCCATTGTTCCAGCTTTGACCAATGTAATTATGTATGCCGTGCCAGGACAAGGTCACCTACAGCCCAGGGCGCACATGCCAAACTGCGCCCCCCAAGATGTAGGAACTGTGTCAGCAAAATCCCCCCCACAAAAACACTGAGCACTAATCTGCATGCTTACCCCCCTTAGCATGAATCCCCCTCCTCCCAGTACAATTCCACCCCCTGCTGAAATCCCCCCTCTCAGCACAAATCTTTGCCCCCCCCCCATTAGAACCCCCCGCGTCAAACCGTACACGCGGGACCCGACATCCACTGGAACAGGACCGTGCCGTATGTATTAATGTAACCAGTTTCGACCTTGTTACCTTGAGACGTTCTTTTCGTTATGGACTTTAAGTCGAAGTTGGGAAACGTTGAGGCAGGTTGTTATCTTATTCTTTCAATACCGATACGTATGCGAAATTCCATAGTCATCCATTGTCGCTATCTTTCCTTT
>BLSH010066357.1:462485-487767 GCA_018402905.1 Glandirana rugosa
CGACCAACCTAAAGCTGGCTTGCCCATCTAGGAAACTGGGCCCTAGATTCATAGGACCATTCCCAGTCAAGAGGAGGATCAATGAGGTCTCCTATGAGCTTGCTTTGCCAGACATCTTAGGATTCATCCGGTCTTTCATGTCTCACTATTGAAGCCAGCGGTTCCGGACTCCTTCCCCAATCGCGAAACAGGTCCACCCGAGCCTGTGATTGTCAACGGTGATGAAGAGTTTGAAGTGGAAGCTGTACTGGATTGTAGGAGAAGAAGAGGGCAGATGCAATATCTGATTAAGTGGCGGGGCTACGGACCTGAGGAAAATTCCTGGGAGCCCGAACAAAATGTGCATGTCACGGACTTGGTCAATGCCTTCCTCCGTAGTCAACCTCTAAGAAGTGCCCAGCTGGGCATCCGGAGGCTGCCCCTTGGGGGGGGGGGGCAATGTTAGAAGACTGTGCTGAGGGTTTGTGCATTTGATTGTTGTTTCCTCATGCTCCCGGAAGAGACGGGGCCGGGCAGCCCTATTTAAACAAGTGTACTTCCTGCATCTAGTGCTGTCTGATCTACAGCGTGTGCCCTGCTTTCCTGAGCGTTCTGCTACCCGTTATCTGATTCCTGTGACCCGGCCTGCCTGACTATGCCTGAACTCTGCCTGTACCGACCCCTGGCTTGCCTACGACCATCCGATTGCCTAATCCTTCTGTACCTCTGCTGCCTGCCCGTTGCCGACCCTGCTTGTCCCTGACTCCGCTACTGTGCCTGCGACCATCTGGTCCCACCAAGTATCCTGCTCTAAACATCAGCACCCTTCCAGTACATCTCCTGTCCGCTGCTGCCGGATACTCCTGGACTTCTACAGGCACTCTTACCCCACCGTGCTCCTGTGGCCGCTGTTCCCAACTCCAGCGGTCCCATGAACCGGAGTCGTAGGAGAGGCCACCCCCGACCGTCAGGCTCACTACCAGGTACTTAACATTACCGATCATGACTCCATTAAGATTGGGATGCCCGAGTAAGAGGCAAGACAAGGGTTCAAGGGCTAAACTGAACAAGATAGGTGACAGTAGACAGCCCTGTCTGGTGCCCTTATGAAGGGGGATGCTATTGCAGACTAGTCCCTCTGCTATCACATTGGCAGAGGGTGCAGAATACATGGCCAGGATGATGTGTAGGAAAGTGCCTGCCATGCCAAATTTTTGAAGAACTAACCATAGCCAGTGGAAGCTAACATTATCAAAAGCCTTTTCAGCGTCATTGGAGGTGGTTCCCAAGTGGTGCACTCTCTCCACAATGCATGGCGTTGTTATGCCCAGTGCCTGTGGTAAACGCATGGCGCATATCTCATGCAGGGAGTTGGCATTAAAAGATTCCAGGAGCCCTATTATTCTCAGATTGTTCCTGCAGGAACGATTTTCGAGGTCATCGGGTTTATCCAATATATATTGTTGTGTTTGGGACTGCTACTGGTCATTTGCCTCTGATGCCTGCATGTCTTCCTCCAGGTCTGAAAGACGCTGTTACAGATCATTAAGCCATTTGCCAAGTTCCCCTAGCTTTCTCTTGAGCTTCAGTATGCCCTCAGTGATTGCTCTATCTACAGCCGCAGTGATGGTAGGGGATAAGAGGGCTGCAACAGCTTGTGCCATCTTATGGTACTGCTCTTCCATGGGCTCTGTGTGGGGCGCTGATAACTGTGAGGGGGGCGTGGCCTCCCCCATGATGTGTCCATCGGACATATTGCCTGTCTGCCTGGCTGGAGGAGAGAGCTTGGGGTGGGGGGATTCCCGCAGGTACCACTGTGTACCACAAATCAGTCCCTTGCTCTCGATTCCCGGGATGTGTACCAGGGGGGTATGTGGCTGGCAGGCGTCCGCGGGCGGGATTTAGAGGGCCTTGTAGGCTGTAAACCTCCCAGCAGGGCCTGAGTCAGTGATGGAGGGAAAGGCTCCCCTAGTATGCCAACTGAAGATGTCGGGGAAAGGGCCATAGACTGGGGGTCAATTTGGGTCATTGGAGCACCTGGTGGAGTGATTGTCTCCAAGCGAGGGGTCGGATGATGGGGATGAGACAGAACCCCTTCAAGACACCAGATCAGTTGCGGGAACCCCCAGTGTCAGCTACTAGACTTTCCTAAACAGGCCTTCCACTACCCAGACCAGAGTACCCACATACCAGGAAATGGTGGTAAGGTCCCCAGCTACCCAAGTTAGGCCTGGGAAAAGGAATCATGTCAGTTTACCCAGGTTCTCCAGGTACCAGAGGGAGGTCCAACACTGGGTTGCTTTGAAGTGGGGCCTGGACTACCCCTACGTACCTTCCCATGTCATGGACATTGTGGAGAGTTCAAGAGAGGAGTGTAAAGACAACATGACATGGGACTGTCTGCATGTACTCAAGCCCTTGCGGGGTCACGAGAGCATTTGCTGGGAGAGGTTCATGGAGCTGAAAAAGGAGTGATGCCTTGGGCGGTCTATAAAGAGAGACTGTGTGATGATCATAAAGCCCAACCGGCCCACAAGAATCTTTCATCTATCATATTGGAGGAAGGGGGAGGTCGGAAGAGATTGCTTGATCCCCACTACCATGTTAAGGACTGTTGGAGCTACAGCCAATGTAGGCACGTCCAGAGACTGCTGGTTATGAAGAGGAATGTGCACTTTCCGTTGAATTGCAGGACAGACCAGCCTGCCACCTCATGTCCAGTGGAAGAGACTAGCCATTGAAGGACACTCGGGTGAGGTCCTAGCCCTGTTTTTTCTATTTTTTGTTCTATCTTTAAGACCTGTTATCCGGGGAGGGGCTCCTCCCATCAGGAACCTTAAAGAACAGCTCTGCATCATTGACTTTCTTTTTTTCTGCTCCTACAGTGGGCTCATAACCCCTCACTGGCAAAGCAGGCAGGTGAAAGATGCACAGAGAAAGACTCATGTTTATTATGTTGCTCTATTAGGTGTCTAATAACCCCCTCCTGGTAGGCTGTTTGTTAATTAGTTAGTTTTAGGTAGTTGTGTTCCCCTTCTCTTAGGATTTTTGGGATGGAACGGCTGTTCATCCCCATCCATCGAGAGATAGGCCAACAGCAACTTTTAACTACTAATTAGGCGAGTAGAGGGCTTCTCTTTCGGGAGAAGTGCTCTGACTCTGAAATGAATAGTATGTTGTATGTGATTAGCTGCAAGGCTCTGTAGTCAGGAAAAGTGATAAACTGTATAGTGTAAATAATTACAAAAACAATGGTGGTGCTATATTTTTGTAAATAACATGTTTGTACAGTTTTGTATGTCCCCTTTTGCAATTTTGTTCCCTTATCCCCTCCCTCTTTTGACTTTGGGATGCCCTGCTCCTGGGCTCAAGAGGTATTTTTTGTAAATTTCAGCTGGGGACCAGCTAATGTTTGGGGTGGGGGGGGGGGATGAGTGTAGCTCCCCCAAGGTGTAGGTGTTTTTTTAGAGGTCTTTTTGCTAGGAGAGACAAGATTTAGTCAGGCCTGATGTAAATTGCAAGACTGTTTTGATCTGGGCAGGGGGGTGGCTCAGAGTAGGCTGGAGATTGGAGGGAGGGACACCCCTTGGATACTCCTCCCATGGTTCCAGAAAGTGCTGGAAGGGGGGATGGATGAGGAGCTGTCGCTTGCTGTGTATGTTAAAGAGCCCTGACCAATCCCCAATCTGGATTGGCAGGGGACAGACGTGGAGTTGATTCCTGGAGCAGCACAAGGGGATAGGAGAACAGCAGAGGTACTACTGAGGACACTTTAAAGTATTCACTAGAGTCGGTGAGTGACAGACCCTGGGAGCTGGAAAAAAGACTTGAGCAGTCTGGGAGAGGAATAGTGGACAGTCTGTGGAGGTCTCAGGAACCAGTCAGGGGAATGAGTGTCACAAAGAGGAAAGCAGACCGGTGTGGTCTGGAAGAGGGATGGGCTGGGAGTTGAAGTCCATCAAAGGCCCGGCTAGCATTAATGTACTAAGCTACACTTGACACTGGCCTGTAATGGGTGGTCCGGAGGCCCTGCTGACAGAGTGCAGGCCTCACCATGTGCTAGCTGGGGCGAAGAGAAAGGAATTAAGTGAGCCTGATATATTTCCCTTCAGGTCAGGAGTAACAGTCTGCAAGTGAAGTGCTGGAGAGAAGTGAAAGGAGTAACAGTCTGCAAGTGAAGTGCTGGAGGACGTAGAGATGTATATACGGTCGTGTATATAGTTGGTCCTGTAAAGTAATTCTTTGGGCATCCCACAGTCACTCCTTTTCCCCATCCAAGTTAATCCCCTAAATAAAACAAAGGCTGAATATTCAGTTTCTTGCTCAAGCCCAATTGTAACCAAATCTTTTTCATTTCTGAAAAAATAAAAATCATTGCAAAAAAAGCAATAACCCTGTCTGAAAGTTAGTGAGGAGCTTTCAAATTCTTTTTCAATGCCTCCTCGATTTAACTTTAGGCTAAACAGCGATGATTAAATATTATGAACTATCTGCTTTATTCATACTTTTTCCGGCATTTATCACATACAGTCATCTTGTATAAATAAATGAAGACACAAACGGGTAAGGAATAAGGCCAGATATTTGTGTTATCTGTGGGGAAAGTGGTAGAGCGGCATGCGCGCCATTGAATCAGCAATTTAGCAGAAGAAAGCATGTCATTTAGATTGTTAGTGGGTTTAAAATCTTGCCCTTGAAGGAGTCCTTGGAGGCGAGGATTGTAAATGCCAGCAATGGGTGTTTTCAGTGAAGTCATCTGTCAACGTATTCTCCATTATCTCCTACCTGATATACATAGGAATGTATCAATTCGAGCGACTTATCAACATGTTTCAAAAAATACTGTGCGGAAATTTCAAATTAATGGGAAATGACTATCTGAATTTGATGGGATGAATTCTTAAGACGGATGATAACCTTGCTCGTGTGTTGGAAAATTAATGTTCGCTATTGATGACTTAATGGTGAAGTATTCAGCGTTAAACTTTAGCTCAAGGAAAGGGCTCTTGCTCTTTTGCAAGTCATTTATGCAGAAGCCAACTTCTTAAAGTTCCACTGAAAAGGATACTCTTCAAATGGAAAGGGCAGCTTTCAATATGAAAGAGAAATTAGGTGTTAGTGGACTTTATTTTAAATAGAATGTTGTTAATATAAAATACACTATATTGCCAAAGTATTGGGATGCCTGCCTTTACACGCACATGAACTTTAATGGCATCCCGGTCTTAGTCAGTAGGGTTCAATATTGAGTTGACCCACCCTTTGCTGCTATAACAGCTTCAACTCTTCTGGGAAGGCTGTCCACAAGGTTTAGGAGTGTCTATGGGAACGTTTGACCATTCTTCCAGAAGCACATTTGTGAGGTCAGCCACTGATGTGGACGAGAAGGTCTGGTTCGCAGTCTCCACCCTAATTCATCCCAAAGGTGTTCTATCAGGTTGAGGTCAGGACTCCAAACTCGCTCATTCATGTCTTTATGGACCTTGCTTTGTGCACTGGTCCAAATCATTTGGTGGAGGAGGGATTATGGGGTGGGATTGTTTTTCAGGGGTTGGGCTTGGCCTCATAGTTCCAGTGAAGGGAACTCTTAAGGTGTCAGTATACCAAGACATTTTGGATGATTTCATGCTCCCAACTTTGTGGGAACAGTTTGAGGATGGCCCCTTCCTGTTCCAACCTGACTGCGCATCACTGCACAAAGCAAGGTCCATAAAGACATAGATGAGCAAGTTTTGGATGGAAGAACTTGACTGGCCTACACAGAGTCCTGACCGCAACCCGATAGAATACCTTTGGGAGGAATTAGATCGGAGATTGCGAGCCAGGGCTTCTCGTCCAACATCAGTGCCTGACCTCACAAATGTTCTTCTGGAAGAATGGTCAAACGTTCCCATAGACACACCCTTAAACCTTGTGGACAACCTTCCCTGAAGAGTTGATGCTGTTATAGATGCAAAGGGTGGGCTAACTCAGTATTTAACCCTATGGACTAAGGCTGGGATACCATTAAAGTTCATGTGCATGTAAAGGCAGGCGTCCCAATAGTTTTGGTAATATAGTGTATATTAAGCAAGAGCCCAGAATGTTGAAAAAATAAAAAAAAATAAATCCTAATGTCCTCAATGGCATCTATCTTCTTCAAAAAGTTCACCATGCTCCCAGCTGCCGAAACTTTTACAAATTGAGTGATGGCCATCGTCATTCAAAGCCACCACCCAGGTGCCCAGGTTGTCATGGACAAAAGCCCATGAGAATACATCAGCATATTGGCCTGGGCTCACAGTACCATCCTGCGGGGGACGGTGCTGCTGGTATAACGTCAGTGAGTGCTGAAGACCTGCAGCCACCCTTGCAGGGTAGTAATGAAGCCCAGCATGTTGAAAAATAAATCCTCAATGGTATTTGTCCTTTTCAAAAAGTTCACTATGCTCCCAGCTGCTCTTCCAAGATGAGTGATGGTCATCATCATTCAACCCCACCACTTATGTACTCATGGCTGGGGGTATGTCAGCATATTGGCCGGGGCGCACAGTACCACACTGCAGGGGGGCCGTGCTGCTAGACTACTGAAAACCAGCAGCCACCCCCGCAGGAAGAAGAGGAAAAGGAACCAAGGACATCACATGATTGGCTATACTTTAAAGTATAAGGGAGTATGATTTAAAAAGTATGGGGGGCTATTTGAAAAATATTTATTGCACATATGTCAGAGGCATGCGTGAAATCTGAACGAAATGTCACTGTAATTTTTCTAAGAGATTAATACCTGTATCATCAGCTCCATCTAGTGCCCAAAATGTGACATTGTTTTTTTCATTGATGTATTTCAGAAAACCAGACTGCATTTTGGCCACTAGATGGAGCTGATGATACAGGAAATAATATCTTAGAAAAATGATGGTGACATTTTGCTCAGCTTGCATGATTGCTTCTGACGTTCGTGAAACAAATGTTTTATGAACAGACCCGGATGTGTGGAAAGGGAAGGAGGTGTGCAAGTTTTTTTATGTTAAAGCAAAGTACCCCTTAAAGTGGATGAAAGCTCTAACTCTATTTTTCAGTAAGTTTGTCTTCATGCCTTGTTCTGTTTCAATTGCCACTAAATGTACATAATACATACCTCCTTATACCTGGACTGTCCAGGCAGTTGGGTTACCTGCTGACTTGGCATCATCCACAGGCAGCTTAACTCTTCAGTAAGACACAGAAGTTGAATCCAAAACATTTTTAAAATATAGTTACATACATGGGTATAAAAAAGAATCACCCCTTTAAAAAAATCACATTTTGTTGCTTTGCAGCCTATAATGAAGACATACACAGTTTTTGTTTTACCCAGCTATATTTACTAGCACAACTTATAACATCCAAGGGAAAGATATAACACCAACATGTCAGAAACTTGAAAAAAATAAAAATAAAAAACAGAATTAATGAGTTGGAAAAAGGATCACCCCCCCTTATGTCAATATTTTGTTGAACCACCTTTTGCTTTCATTACAGCCTTTAGTCTGTTGGAATATGTCTCTACTAACTTTGCATATCTAGACTTTGCAATATTTGCCCACTCTTCTTTGTAGAGCTGCTCAAGTTCAGTTGCATTTGATGGTGACCATTTGTGGACTTCAAGTCATTCCACAGATTATCAATGGGGTTTAAGTCTGGGCTCTGGCTATGCCATGCAAGGACGTTCACCTTCTTCTCCTTCAACCACTGTGTGGTCATTGTTGCTATGTGCTTTGGGTCATTGTCATTTTGGGAGGTAAACCTTCTTCCGATTGACAACTTTCTGGAAGAGGGCAGCAGATTTTCCTCAAGAATTTAATGGTATTTTGCCCCATCCATTTTTCCTTCTATCCTGACTAGTGCCTACTACAGAAAAAAACACCCCCATACCAGGATATTACCCCCTCCATAACAGGATATCCCCCCTCATCCATAACAGTATATTACATCCGCCATGCTTTACTGTAGGAATGGTGTTATTTGGATGGTGAGCTGTATTGGACTTCTTCCAGTCATATTGTTTGGGGTTGAGGCCAAATAATTAAATTTTAGTCTCATCTGACCACCTTAAATGCACCTTGAAGATTCTGAGGCCACGTGGAAAAAGAGTTATGTTCAGATGAGACTAAAATTAAATTATTTGGCCTAAACAGCATGTTTATGTCTAAACTAACTAGCCCTAAACAGGAGGGGAGGACAGAGGAAAATACCAAAATCACACTACTAAACAAGTTGCAGTTGTCCAAAACCACCAGTAGATGTCACCATACTGCAAAAGAAAAAGATGGCCTCATGCAGTTCAATACAAGTCATAAAAATACATGATAGTGGTACAGAAAATGTCTCACTGTACGCATTTTTCTTAAGCAATTCTTTTTTCTTCAATCAAAATTTTCTTACCTGGAAATCTTACCTGTAACATTACTTCTTGTTGCAGGCTGACAGCACTAAGTCACTTCTTCCCAATTAGAAGCAGCAGTTGTCAACGTGTCGAGGAAGCTCTTTTAGTTGGACTGCCTATCTTATACAGCTAATAGCTTGCCCAACGGCCAACTAAAGGAGCTCATACTGCAGGCTGACAATGCTGCCACTGCATAAAGTGCTGTTACCGCCAGGATCTTCAGGTAAGAAACTTTCCAACAGAGTCACAAAAAAAAAACATTCTCTTGAAAAATAGATATTGGGTTTACACGCAAGTCAGTTAACCCCTTGCCGACCATATAACCTACATATACGGTGGCAAGGTGGCTTGGCTGTGCCAGATCATGTATTAGTATTTTATCTGACACTTCTAGCTAGGGGGCGCTCGCGACCCGGCTGTGGTGTGATTAACCACTTAAGGACTGGGCCTGTTTTTGAGATTTGGTGTTTAAGTTAAAATATTTTTTTTTTATATATATAAAATTACTTAGAACCACCAAACATTATATATATATTTTTCTAACACCCTAGAGAACAAAATGGCGGTCGTTGCAATACTTCATGTCACACCGTATTTGCACAGCATTCTTTCGGAAAAAATACACTATTTTGAATTAAAAAATAAGACAACAGTAAAGTTAGCCCATTTTGTTTTTCTATATTGAGAAAGATGATGTTACACCGAGTAAATTGATACCCAACATGTCATGCTTCAAAATTGGAATGGCGACAAACTTTGCCCCTTAAAAATCTCCATCAGCGACGTTTAAAAATTTCTACAGGTTACCAGTTTTGAGTTACAGAGAGGTCTAGTTCTAAAATTATTGCTCTCGCTCTAACGATCACGGTGATGCCTCACATGTGTGGTATGAACACCGTTTTCATATGTGGGTGCGACTCAGGTATGCGTTCACTTCTGCGCGCGAGCGCGACGGGACGGGGCACTTTACATTGTTTTCTTATTTATTTTACTTGTTATTTTTTATTTTTACACTGCCCATTGAAAAAAAAATCGGGTCACTTTTATTCCTATTACAAGGAATGTAAACATCCCTTGTAATAGAAAAAAAAAGCATGCCAGGACCTCTTTAATGTGAAATCTGGGGTCAAAAAGATCTCACATTTACACTTAAATGCAATAAAAAAAAGCCTTAAAAAAAAAAAATCCCCTTTAACCACTTCACCTCCGGAAGAATTTCACAGTTTAGGACCAGAGCACTTTTTGCGTTTCGACGCTGCGTCGATTTAACTGACAATTGCGCGGTCGTGCGACGTTGTACCCAAACAAAATTTACATCCTTTTTTTCCCACAAATAGAGCTTTCTTTTGGTGGTATTTGATCACCTC
The DNA here is from genome assembly GCA_018402905.1 of Glandirana rugosa. Lineage (NCBI taxonomy): Eukaryota > Metazoa > Chordata > Amphibia > Anura > Ranidae > Glandirana > Glandirana rugosa. The sequence continues at coordinate 472,239 of BLSH010066357.1, forward strand.
TGCGTCATTTCTGATCGCCGCTATAAACAAAAGAAGAGCGACCATTTTGCAAAAAAACCCAAATTTCTTACTTTTTGCTAAAATTCAAATCCAAAAAAATATATAAAAAAACATTTTTTTTCACCGGTTTTGGCCGATTTATATTCTTCCTCATATTTGTGATAAAAAAAATCACAATCGGCGTTTATTGATTGGTTTGCGCAAAAATGGCCGCGTTTACGGATGATGAGAATTAATTTCTGGGGTTTTTATTTATTTTTATTTTTTTACTGGTAATGGTGGCGATCTGTGATTTTTAGCGGTACTGCGATATTGGGGTGGACATGTCGGACATTTTTTACACTTTTTTGGGACCAATGACATTTATTCAGTGATCAGAAATTTAAATGTCCACTGATTACTGTATAAATGTCATTGGCAGTGAAGCGGTTAACCTGCAGGGGGAGATCTAGGGGTTAACTGTGTTCCCTGGGTGTGTTCTTACTGTGGGGGGGTTGGGCTACCATGGGCATGAGAGATCTAACTGATCCCAGTCACAGGAATCAGTAGATGTCCCATGCCCGCACTGTCAGAATGGGGAACCGCCGTGTTTACATCGGCGGTTCCCCGTTCTTTGCCTGTGGTCGCTTATCGCGGCTCGCCGGCAGACATCGGGTCTGCCCGAGCCGCGGGCACATCCCTCTGGAGTGTGGCGGGCACGTGCGCGCACCCCCTAGCGGCCATTTACAGATCACTGCCTTTTTACGGTGATTTGCAGCCAGCGTCCACACTGCCGCCGTAAATATGCGGTAGGCGGCGTGGAACTGGTTAAGACCATTGGGCGGAAGTGACTTTTGACGTTGCTTCTGTCATCCAATGTTATGGAGCCGAGTGGGAGCCAACATTCCCTCCCTCGACTCCAGACCTTGCAGGGGAAAGAACCCTATCATCTCTGCCCCTACTGACGGCTCCGGTAAGCGACGGAGACCACCAGGGAGCGGCGGGAGGGGGGTGGGCACCTCTCCCGCCACCGATAAAAATGATCTCACTGAGAAATCGCCTCAGAAACCACTTTTATCCGAAAGTGGACCGCCCGCCATTTAAGAAAATACAGGGGTTATGGCAGCTACCTGCTGCCATAACAACACCATTCAACGTCAAAGTGCCAACATATAATGATGGCGGGCGGTCCTTAAGTGGTTAAACACAGCAGATGTCAATCACCAGGTGCCAGCCAATGGATATCCACCGGCACCCAACGATAATCGTGAATTTACACAGAGCAGGGCTCTGCCTACATAAACACGGTAGAGCCCTGTCCTTTTCTCAGTGATATATATTACTCTAACCAGCCACAGGAATGTAATACAATATCTGATTGAAGTGTATATTATTATTATTATTATTATTATACAGGATTTATATAGCGCCAACAGTTTGCGCAGCGCTTTACAAGACAGTACAATTACAATACAAATCAATACAGGAGGAATCAGAGGGCCCTGCTCGCTAGAGCTTACAATCTAGCAGGGAGGGTCAAGAGGGTCAAAAGGTAATAACTGTGGGGGATGAGCTGATGGAGAAAATGAGAATGCAGTTGTTAGGTGTGGGTAGGATAGGCTTCTCTGAAGACAAGGGTTTTTAGGGATCTTCTAAAAGATAATAGAGTAGAAGATAATCAGACAGGTTGGGGTAAGGAGTTCCATAGGATTGGAGAGGCTCTGGAAAAGTCCTGGAGGCGAGCATGGGAGGAGGTGATGAGGGAGCTAGAGAGCAGGAGATCTTGAGAGGAACGAAGAGAACGAATAGGTTGGTATTTAGAGACCAGGTTAGTGATGTAGCTGGGGGCTAAGTCGTGGATGGCTTTGTAAGTAGTTGTTAGTATTTTGAATTTAATTTGTTGGGTGAGTGGAAGCCAGTGGAGGGATTGACAGAGAAGAGTAGCAGATCGGGGTTAAATGAAACAAAATTCCCAGGCCTGGAGAATATCAGACTGATTGGTTCCTTGGCTCCATGATCAGGGTTACTTTGTCCTTCATCCACAAGATGGAGCGAGGAACAATCGAGCTTCACTTGATATTTAGGACAATATTGCTTAAACACTTCTCAGATAGTATGATAAATGGCACTGTGGCTCATAACAAAATAGCGATTTCTCATTCGCACATGTGCAAACGCCAAATGCGCGACTGCGTGATGACGTAACAGTGCGGTGAAGTTACGCGCGTCATGACGTTACTACACGTGGACCCATGGCAGCCATTTTGCTCATAATGGTATAAATACAGGGTAACCGAACAATTGGTTGCCATTTTCCTTTCATCACCATTGACCTTATATGTTTGTTTGTCTCATTATTCTGATTTTGGTGTATTATCTGGTACTCCTGATGAAGCTCATTTAGTGAGCGAAACATGTAGAGATAAGGTATTTCTTGCACCTATTTTTTCATACTTTGGGGTGTCACATGGGTCATATTGTCTATTGGAATGGTGAAAAAAATGTTTTTTTATGTAGTCATGAGAGCTCTTTTTGACTGAGACCAACGAGTGGCTTGGATGCAAGTCACCATCCTATGGTAATTGCCCAGTCAAATTGTTTGAGGAGGCCTCCCTATAGATAGTGATTATTTACTGGATACTTCTATATCAGGTGGCACAGTGGTGTAGTGGTTAGCATTTTCGCCTAGCAGCAAAAGGGTCGCTGGTTCGTATCCCACCCAAGATACTGCCTGCCTGGAGTTTGCATGTTCTCCCTGTGCCTGCGTGGGTTTCCTCTGGGTACTCCGGTCTCCTCCCACACTCCAAAGACATGCTGGTAGGTAAATTAGATCCCTGTCTAAATTGGCCCTAGTATATGATTGTGAGTTAGGGACCTTAGAGTGTAAGCTCCTTGAGGGTAGGGACTGATGTGAATGTACAATTTATATGTAAAGCGCTGCATAAATTGACAGCGCTATATAAGTACCTGAAAAAAAAATAAGATAAATAAATATCATAAGGATAGGCTTAAAAATAAACATGTACAATTAGTTTTGTTCCAAATTAGTTTTTTAAGAAATTTCAACAAATGAGTCAATTCAGAGATATCCGAATTAACGTGTTTTTCCGAATATTCGTAAATTTGAATATTTAAAAATTTGTAAATTTGAAAATGGGGAAATCTGAAATAATAACTAACCAATAATAACTTAAAGTGGCAGTAAACCCTCCTATCATTTTCAGCCAAGGAAGCTGCCATCTTGGCCTCTGTTTAATCTAAAACTGCCATGATGCTGCACATGTGATCAGCTAGGACACCAGCCATTGGATGGTTTGACAGTTTGGTTTAGAGCACAACCAATGGGAGTGTTAAATTTCCAGCACGTGCTGTAAATGTAACTGGTTTTTAAACCGGTAAATGGATGGGTTTACTACTGCTTTAACTACTACTAACTTTTAAATTATATGTATTGGAATTCCCTTTCCAATTTGGCTGTTAGTGAATGTAATGAATGCGAATTTATGTGAAGTTACAAATTATTTGAAATAACGAATGCCGCATCTAAACGAATGGAACGTAACAAATTAATAACAATAAATAACAATAATAATAATAATAAAAACATTTTATTATTATTATTTAATAATAATTAGTTCCGTTTAATTTGTTTAGATGCGGCATTCATTATTTCGGATAATTCGTAACTTAGCATAAATTCATATTCATTACGTTCACTAACAGCCAAATTGGAAAGGGAATTCCAATACCTATAATTTAATAGTTAGTAGTAGTTAAGTTATTATTAGTTAATTATTATTTCAGATTTCTGAATTTTAGAAATTAACGAATTTCCGAATTTACGAATTGCGATCATAACGAATGACCCGAGAAACGCAAAAAAACCCCTCAAAAAACAAATGAAACGAAAATGAACACATTTTTTGACAGTGCACATGTCTACTTAAAAAGAATAGCAGATTTGCATCATTGGAGTATTTTTCTTCTGCTCATCTGGTGCACGTATTATGAAATCTGTCTGTCTGAAGTCAATAAAATGCAACTCTCTGGAAGGACCGGGTGCTGCGGAAAATTAATCAGCATAATAATAACTCAATAATAATATTCGTTCATCCATCATTCATCCACTACTACATCACTACATTCCACAACCCCCATGCAAGCAACTGTGGGCCTTTGATATGTAATGCAGCTTGTAAATACAGTAAATACCTATGTGTATATGTATATGAAATATTACACAACATCCTACAGAATTAATATACCTCACACGCACTCATTTGCTTCTTCTTTCTTTCCATGATATACTTCATAACCAACAAAGGTTGATTCTCTCCTATTGGCCACTGATGCATGGGCATGCGCATCCCCCCATTTCTTGTCTTTTTAGTGAAATTACTTGTCAGCCTAAGCAAATTTTGTGTGTTATAATAGGCATTTTGTTTAGTAGAGCCCTGTCCTATCAGCAGCAAAGCAGGGAATAAAATTGATTACTTCCCCTAGTAAAAACAGCAGTACCCCAAAACACTGGCTAGGCACACATTTAACCCTTTGATTGCCCAAGATGGAGAACCTTGGCACCCCAGATGTTTTGGAACTGCATTTCCCATGATACCCATGCACTCTGCAGAGTAGTTGAGCATCATGGGAAATGTAGTTCCAAAACCTCTGTTCGCCATCACTGCCCCAGATGTTTAACTTCTTCCCAGCCAGTGTTGCTAGTACAGTGACAGTGCATATTCTTTTTAGCACTGATCACTGTATTAGTGTCACTGGTTCCCACAACGTGTCAAAAGTGTCAGTTACATAGTTACATAGTGAGGTTTAAAAAAAGACACAAGTCCATCAAGTCCAACCTAGTTAGTGTCCGAATGTCCGCTGCAATATCGCAGTCCCGCTAAAAGTCACTGATTGCCGTCATTACTAGTAAAAAAAAATAATAAATTAAAATTCCAGTATATACAATATCCCAGAGTTTGTAGACGCTAAAACGTTGACAGAGACCAATCAATATACACACATTGGGATTTTTTTTTTGCCAAAAAATATGTAGCAGAATACATATTGGCCTAAATTTATGAAGAAATTTGATTTTTTTTACATTTTTTTATTGGATGTGTTTTATAGCAGAAAGTTAAAAATATAGATTTTTTTTGTTTATAGCCCAAAAAATAAAAAATGCAGAGGCCATCAAATACCGCCAAAAGGAAGCTCTATTTGTGGGAAAAAAATGACATAAATTATTATTATTATTTATTATTTGAGTACAGTGTCACATGACCGCGCAATTGTCAGTTAAAGTAACGCAGTGACGTTTAGCAACAAATGGCCTGGTCATGAAGGGGGGTAAATCTTCCGGTGGTCAAGTGGTTAAACACCAAGGGAAAACAGCAAACACTTTAAATTCACAGTAACAGTGCGGTGCGATGATTGATCTATTCATTTTGAATACATTGTAGAAAAATGCCGCATGTCTGATTAAGTGTGTGTTTTAATCGTACTGACAGTCAATTTAAAATGTATGGACTGTTAAAATGCACAATGCATCAATCATCATGGGCCCTTTAAATTTGACAATATTGTCATAAACCCTCAGGGGAGCTAGACAGTATTGATACCCTTTCTGATGACAATATTGTCAAATTTTCAATGTTTTTTAATGTGGAACTCTAGAAATCCGTAACAATGATCTTTTACTTTTTATGGCATTGAGGTTCCAACCCATTCCACACTCTATCCAACATGAAAACAGGTTTTGCCTGAGATTTCAATGTAAAGGAAATGTAAAGAGCATTTTTTTATACATGTCCTTTTCTATGTTCATGGCCAAAAATAAAAGTGTATATTTTTTGTTTTTGTTTTAGTCAGGTAACCAATAATTCATGAAAATGTATTTTCATATCTATATTTCCACTCAGCAGATGGAGCTCTAGGTTAATTTTCACATGTTTTCTGGTATTGAGGTTCCGACCCTTCCACACTCTATCCAACATGAAAACAAGTTGTGCCTGAAATCTATATTTAAAGGCAGCAGATGGAGCTCTAGGTTCCTTTTCACATGTTTACCAGACTAATACTAACTGCTTTGATGAAAAACGGCAGTTGTGACTCTACCCCATCCCTTCACTCTAGTGATCAGTTGAAAGAAGTAACCCTCACAGCATTGGTGGGATTTCTCAGCAGACACATCTACATCTTGCTTTAAAGAGGAAGTAAACCCTGATGGGTTTTACTTCCTCTTTGTTGCTCTTCATTACCCTGCAATGTAAAAGCATAATAGGCTAGTATGCATTGTGACAAACACGGGTATCAGATCACTGCCTTCCTCACCGACCGGTGACTGAGGACCCCCCCTGATCTCACACCGTGCTTATCACTAACGCAACAATACCACTCTCAGCTGCTTCCAGCACAAAGATATCCCAGCTTGCGGGACCACCGTCTAAGTGCAAGCCCCTTGAGAGCGATTGTTACTGTGCTAATTCAAACAATTAACCCTCTCCATGCCACCACTAACCTTTGACCCGGAGTGTTAGGTCTCCAACAATTAGCAATACCAATATAATTTTAGAATAACCACCTGTAACACACGCTGTCACCACAGACAGGAATATCCAAATGAGTTATTTTAAACAGTAGCTCTCTTCAGGAACAGATTTGTGATAGTTGCATTAAGAGCTTTAGGGACAAGATTAACACTTTTCAGAATAAGGTTTAATAATGAAAAGGTCAAGTTTGGGTGCAGTAAAATATTTACAGAAAAATGTTACAAAGCAATAGGAGACATAATACACAACAGCAAAGAGATAAAACAGAATGGAAGAGGAAAATTACTTGCTTTTAAATGTCCATGATCAATCAGAGATTCGATGATGAGTCAATGGGTTCTCAGATGTTCGTTCTTTGATGGTAAGGTGAGAACTGAGGACTGTCCTGTCTATTCCCTTTTTCTCTGGAAGTTAAGGGATGGGGCCATAAGCCCGGATGGGGCCATAAGCCCCTGACAACTCACATGGGTAAGGAGGGCCTGTGGGCTTTCTGGGGCGGACCATGGAATGATGACCCTCCCTGTTATACAATTTCTGTACCGATATTCATATTTGGCAATATGTACGAGGTGCATTCCTGAAACTGATCAATTATAGTCCAGTATGAATTTTGCATTCCAACAAGTCTAAAGATGACAGCCTTGTCACTTTCTGTTACCCTGGGAACAGGATAAACTATCCATGGGTTCCCTTATAAGTGAATACATCAATGTTTGAGTTTGTTTAAATTGGTATGCCTTCCCGCATACAGATATACACGTTTTATTAATATGTCACGCTCCTATCTGGAGTTATGAACTTTGGGTATATTTCTTTAAGTTTTAGGCATGAGGTAGGGGTCACTGGGAGGTCACGTAAATTCTGAGCCCTTTTGATGCCATGCTTGGTAGGTTTTATAGGCGGCCTAGCAGAAACAGACATCCTGGCTCATGTAGCTAAGATAGCAATTTCTTTAAAGTGGCTTTTTGGAATTCCACACGGAACAGGGAGGAGGGGGTGTGTGAGGTATTCTGCCCTGGGTGTTGGTTAGGTTAAAACTGTCATGGCGTCATCTGAACAAAATGGTACTAGTTTTTGTGTGTCCAGAACATGTCCAATAGTTTAAAGGGGCTTCAGTAACCCTCAAGGGTCATTTAAAGCCCTCCACACCCTTAAAAATGATCCAAACCACCTTAATATTGCCTTCCCCTTTTTTGCTAAAATACCAACATTTCCCAATGTAGCATAGGCTCCTATCGGGCCTTGCCAATCTGTCCAGGTCCTCTTCCTATTTGGGTGTACAAGCATCCAGAAGTACAACAACCCAGGCAGTGTCACAACTCAATGACCAGGCAAGGAATGTCTGTTTATGCTTTAATGTTCGTTGAACTTGGTTGGGGTGCAGGACGGCTTTGGGATACTTTGAATTTAGTGTACTAAGAAAACCAGAGGACACTCTCTGCTGTGCCTACACTCTTCAGGATAATTCCCTTCTTGGTAAACAAATGGGGGGCAGCAACCCTGGGACTCCATCAAGGAAATGTCCTAAACCAAAGGCACTGGAGTAGACACCCAAGGGGTTAGAGCAGTGAACAGTCACTAGGATCCTATATCTAGGCCCATACTCACAATGCCCCCATATATTTGAATGCCTCCATCCCTGCTGCTTCAGGCTGCAAACTATGTATGCACTTCTCAGTCACCTATTGGGAATTCTCCCCAGGGATTGGCTGAGACCACATAAATATTCAGACCCAGGGTCTGCCTCTACCAACCCACTACATTCTAGAATCCACTAGAAGGAAGAGAGAAGTACTTGAGCCTGCAGCCAGTGAGACCCACAACAGCTGAAAGTAGTCACACACAGCTCCAATGTTCCAAAGCCAAAGAGCTAGATTTACATGAGCCTCCCTAGCAATCTATTCTAGGAAGGTGCTACACCAAAATTTAGATTTTTACCAAAACGTCTTGGGAAAAAAATAAAACCTCTTAAATTCACTCATCCCTATTGCTTAGTTCCAGTGATCACCACTGGTTGCTTTGAATGCTTTAACCCCTATGCCAGTTTTATTTTAAGGTTATTTGATCTTTCGTACAACTGTTGGCTGAAAAATGTGTGAGTTACATAAATAACCTATAATGTTTAGATGACTAAGATTATGTCTATAAAGAGTTCCTTCTGTTAATCAAGTTTTGGATAACAACAAGGAACTAAATGACATATAAAACACTCAAACCTAGCTCAAGCATTGATAGAAATCTCTACTACGGACATAAAAAAAAATCTATAAATTAAAATAAATGAGCAAACAAACCAACTGACATGCCTTGAGTAGAAATACTGCATGACTTGTGTGGAGTCATGTCCTTACACCATTTAAGCTTGTGAGATCATGAATAATGAAGTAAGTGAGGCATTAATACTGCATGAATATGTAATTAAGTCATTAGGTTTCACTTAAGTATTCCCAGGTGAAACAGCTGAAGTGGGTGATGAAAGGAGCAAGCGTTGCAGATTTATTTAGCTATGACTCAGTGGCTTAAAGTGGAATAAAAGCCAAAAAAAAAGGAAGAACGTTATGTACAAGGTAAGTATTAGACAGCTACAAGTAATAAAATTGTTTGTTTAGAGTTAAAGTGGAACTAAACTCTTACACCCTTTTGAAGCTGAAGACAATGTCTTCTTAGTCTCTATTTCAATCTGCAGTTGCCATCACACTGCATACATGGCCAGCTATGATACCATGACCCAACAGAACCTGGTATGTGAGCCGCCCGGGCTTTAGAAGGGATGCAAGTCTGCTGTGAGTGTTGGCTTGGGAGGGAGTTCGTCCCGGCTCGTACCATCACTGAGTATAGAAGAAAACCTCCATGTAGCCGCACATCAAAGCCATCCCATAAATCTTGAGTGTATACCAACCTCAGCCTGGGCTCCAACCAGGCCACGCCCCCAACTCATTTTGCTCTGCCCCTCAGAGCTTAATCATGAGGATACCACGATTAAGCTCTAAGGGGCACAGCAAAACGCATTGGGGCGTGACCTGGTTGGAGCCCAGGCTAAGGTTGCCATACAGTCAAGACTTATGGGATCGTTTTGATTTGTGGCTATAGGGAGATTTTCTTCTATACTCAGCTTTGACACCAGCCATCTTAGGGTTTGAAAGCCCCATTGAAAGTTGAAATTGGCAAAACTAACAATTATCACCAGAAGCACACCTTGAATAAGCATGCGCTGCTCATGACACATCCAACCCAACGTGTTCTGTACTACTGAAGAGGTTTTATAGCTTCTCCAAGTCACTTTCCCATACCTGCCATCTTGTTTTTGGACAGTCAACATGTACACATTCCATGAAGATTGGATTAAGTGTTTTAAAGTATGCACATAAATACTGAGATTTTGTTTGGAAAAATAAATAAATACTAGGGTATCTTCCTGACACTTTTGGAACTGAAGTAGTGGCTTGGATAAGCTATGGGACATCTTCAACATTACCCAGTTCAGCTCTTTGGACGTACTATGTACATCCAAAGAGTGAATCCCTCAGCTTGTGCGTTTTTTGTTCAGCTGGCTTCCCACTTCAAATTGAAAGTGATGCAGGAGCTCCATATCTGAGGATCACTTTCACAGAGCCGTGCCTACCCCCCTCCCGCTGCTGGCCCCCTCTCCTTCCGTGGTTCCCAGGCTCTCCCACTATTACCGGTACCCAGGAACACAGCCACCAGCTAGGGAAGAGAGATTTCAGTGAGACCGAGGCAAATCCATACCTCTATCTCACATGCAAACAATGAAACCCGAAGTGATGTCACTTCTGGTTTCAGATGCACCATTTTCTGGTCAGTACAGCCAGGGGACACATTTAACCAAGCCGACCTGTGCTTGGTTAGATGGTGTGAAGGGCATTGGAGACATTGAGGTCTATTAGATCCCTAATGTCTCCATAAAGAGTACTTATCTGCTACCCAATGCGATCACATAGGGGTTTATTAACCCCTTGTGATACCAATCAAGAAAAAAATGATAAAAAAAAATAAAATAAAAAAAGGTTAAAGAAAATAAAATTTTAATAAAATATATTAATTTTTTTTTAAAAAATTGCCAAATCCCCCATTGCCCCGCACACCTGTGCATACGCAAATGCAAGCCCAGGGTGTGCAAATGTATGTAAACCGCAGTCGCAACATAAGTTGTATCACTGCGAACGTCAGATAGAGAACAATAATTTGAGCTCTTAGTTAACTCTAAACTGATAAGCTGTAAAGGGTGTTTTTTGGGTACCATAGTTTTTGGCGACACACGCTATTTTAAGACATGGAATATTTGGTATCTATTTACTCAATGCAACCTTATCTTTTATATTTTAACCAACAATAGGTATTATATGGTGTGTTTTTGCATTAAATGAATTTTATTATAATTTTTCCTGAATAGTTGCGTTTAATAAACAGTTGCCCAAATATCATGTGGCAAAAAAAAAATTGCAACTATTACCTTTTTATTCCACAGGGTCTCTGCTTTCTGAAAATATGTAATGTCCTGAACGTGACTACTACAACCCCAATTCCAAGAAAGTTCTCACACTGTGTAAAATCTACATAAAAACAGAACACAGTGATTTCTAAATCTCATATTTTATTCACAATAGAAAACAGAAAACATATCAAATGCTTAAAGTGAAAAAATGGACCATTGTGTCTACTTGCCGAACCACCTAACTGGGAAAATACGTCATTACATGACGTTTAATAGAGTTATGGCTACAGCTAGATGCCAAAACTCCGGTATTAATTTTTCCTTCTTTCTGATAAAAGTGCTTAGAGCAGCGGATTCACCGCTGGATCACTTTTAGGAGCGGAGGAAAGGATTTCCTGCAGCTTTCCGGTGGTTCCCGTCCCCCGATGCTCGCGCGCAGTGGTGAACGCATATGTAGGTCACGCGCACATATCTAAATGGTGTTCGCGACAGACATGTGAGGTATCGCTGTGTACATAAGAGTTGGGGCAATGATTCTACCACTAGACCTACTCTGTAACTCTAAACTGTTAACCTTTAGAAATGTTTAAAGTGTTGCCATTGGAGATTTTTAAGTACCATAGTTGGGCGCCATTCGACAATTTCACACAATTTTAAAGCATGATATGTTAGTTATCTATTTACATGGCTTAACATCATCTTTTATATTTTACAAAAGAATTGGGGTTGTGTTTTGTTATTTTTAAATTCATTAAAGTGTATTTTTTCTCCAAAAATTGCATTTGGAGAACCGCTGCGCAAAAAGTTTGTGATATAAAAAATTGCAAAGACCGCCATTTTATTCTCTAGGGTCTTTGCTAAAATATATATATATATATATATATATATATATATATACATATATATATATATATGTATATGTAGCACCCTCTAGTTAAGTAGGTGCTAGAGGTTAGATTTCTCTGTAGAGTAGGAACATTTAGGCAGGCCTAGCTGGTGACTAGGCCTGTTTGTTTTCGTTCTGGGCTTGGAGTGGCTCAGGGTAGGACTGGGTGACTCACAGGTGGCGTCATTTGAGAGGCCCTGACCAATCCCCAACCTGGATTGGCAGGGGGCAGGCCTCTTTAAATACCCAGGGTCAGCCCAGCTGGGGAGGTGTTGTCGGGGGAAAGAGATGGAGTAAGAGAGATCTTGGGCCTGGGCTCAGGTGCAGTCGGGACCGATTTCATAAACTCATGGAAAGGTCCTGGACCGGAGGCACAAGAGAGCAAGGAGAGGACAGCGGAAGTGTGCACTGCTGAGAAGATCCAGGGAGGACAACTGGTCGCAGCCAAGAGGGCTGGTGAGTGAGGTGCAGTCAGGAGGACTGTGGAGGCATGCCTGGGAGGACTGGGAGCTTGCAGTCAGGGATGGGTGCAGAACCAGAAGAGTGGACTGTGGTAAAAGGGGCAGTGGTAAGGGACAGCTGCAGCCAGGAGGACTGGCAGGGCATGAAGAAGGCTGACTGGGATCTGTAGCCGCGTTGAGGAAACTTAGCACAAGAACTTTTTCTACACCACTGGGGCCTGGGGTCCCTGCCTGCAAAGGGCAATTCACTGAGGTCTGGCTAAGCTAGTGTCAGGCCCAACCACATGGTACTAACTGATCCAGGGAATTGCAGCAAGTAAAGTGCTGGAGGAGTAATGATCTTAAGCAAGTAAAGTGCTGGAGGAATAATGGTTTGCAGCAAGTAAAGTGCTGGAGGAGTAATGGTCTGCAGAAAAAGTGGTGTTGGAGGAGTGAAGGAGAAGAGTTGTGCTGCAAGAGAAGATTGAAGTGTATGTGCTGAGTGTATACAGTATTCCCAAGCAAGTTATACCAAATCTTATCGGGCATCCCATATTTTCCTCTCCCATCAAAGTTAAATCCCCTCAATAAAAAATAAAAAAACAAATCTTATGGACTGTTCTATGTCTCGGAGTGCCTGAGAGATGAATGCCGGGCAGGGCAGGGTGACGGATGAACCACAATATTCAGCAGCTTGTACGGGGGTACCACTATATAAATATATATATATATATATATATTATATATATATAATGTTTGGGATTCTAAGTCATTTTCTACCAAAGAATACAGATTTTTTCTTGTAAACAAGTATCAGAAAAAGGCCTGGTGTTGAGGTGTTGAGTAGGATGGGGGTACCTGAAAGAATGATTGGGTGGATCAGAAGCATGTATAAAGGGATGGCTAGTAAGGTGCTTGTGAATGGTTGGCTAACGGGGGATGTGCAGATCAAGTCAGGGGTGAGGCAGGGATGTCCGTTGTCTCCAGTGCTGTTTGTTTGTGTGATAGAACCTTTGTTACGTATGTTGAAGAAGGATAACGTTGTGAGGGGAGTGGAAGTGCCTGGGGGGGGGGGGGGTGGTAAATGTTCGAGTGTGGTGGGGTACATGGATGATGTTACTGTACTTTGTACGAGTGTGGCAGGGCTAAAAAGGGTAAAATTGTTAGTAGATGTGTTTTGTATGGCAAGTGGTTTTAGGGTAAACATGGATAACAGTGAATGCAAGGTGTTTGGCGGGTGGAATAGGGTGGATTTTAGTGGGTGGAAAGAATGTGTAGGGGGGTTAAGGGTGCTTGGAAAGAAATTTGGTGATGATTTGTATGGTAGGGAGAGTTGGGAGGAGGTGAGTGGTAAATTACAGAGGAAAATTCAGTTTTGGTCATTGAGGTCATTATCACTGGAAGGTAAAGCATTGGTCATAAAGTCTGTTCTTCTGCCAATTTTATTATTTTTATATTATGTGTTTCCTGCACCTGATAGGATGCTTAAGAAATTTATTAAACTATGCTTTACCTTCTTTTGGTCGTCAAAAATGGAGAAACTTAAGAGAGAAAAGGTGATGAAAGATAAATTAAATGGGGGGAAGGGAGTGGTGTGAATTGAGAGGTTTTTGGTGGTGAGATATATAAGTATGTGTGTGAAACTTAGTAAAAAGGAGAGTGTGGCGGGATGTTTTTTGAGGTATGTGGGTGGTGGAGTGTTGAGAAGGTATGGTTTGTCAGACGTAAGTAAGGAATCGTGGTGTGAATGTAAAAGAGTGTTGAAAATGATGATGGGGAGGGAGGAGTTGGAATTAATTGGTGGGTTGAGTGGGGCTAATAGCGAGAGGGTGTGGCGGAATGTATGTAGTGATGATTTGACAAACAGGCAAAAGGATGTGGCATGGATGATAGTTCATGGGTGTTTGCCCACAAGGGTTTTTCAGCGTAGAAGGAGATTGGTTGATAGTGAAGTGTGTCCAAGAGAGGGGTGTAGAATGTGTGAGGATGTGACTCATTTATTTTGGAGATGTGGGTTTGCAAAAAGAGTATGGAAGAAGTTGGGAAAAAAGGGTTTGACTGGGGTGGAGGGTGTAACGTATGAAATGGTTGTGTATGGGTTGTGTAATCTAGAGAAGATGAAGTTGAGAGTGCTGTGGTTATTGGTTAATTGTGTGAAGGAATGCTTATGGGATGTTAGAAATATTTTGGTATTTAGAGGCGAGGTAGTGAGTGTGAAAGAATGTGTGGACATGGTCCGTGGAAGGTTATACTTCTATGGGCTCTGTGATATAAAAAATGTTGATTTGGTGAAGGCACAAGAAATTTGGTGTTTCAAGCTTTGGAAATTTTGGATATAAGTAATTTATGTGTGTTTTTTAATGTTTTTGTTTTTGTCTTTTCAGGGAGTAGTGTTGAGGGAACCCGGACTGTAACGTTCAGGTCCGTACCGAACTTTCGGGTGCCTGGGACCCGAACACGGACATTTCAAAAAACGTTCGGGTTCGGGTTCTGGGTTCTGGTAGTTGATCACGCATGTTGAATAGCTGAAGGGCAGCCAATCAACAAGCGTTTCACTGGTTTGCCCTTAGAAGCCATCACAGCCATGCCTACTAATGGCATGGCTGTGATTGGCCAGTGCATCATGTGACCCAGCCTCTTTATAAGCTGGAGTCACAGTGCTGCATGTCACATGCTCTTGGGTTAGTGTAGGGAGAGGAAGCTGTCAGCATTTTTGTGAGGGAGAGATTGCAGACATTTTAACATCTGATCCTGCATCCTGAGATCACTACTGCTGTTGCTCTGAGGGACAGATTGCAGAAATTTGAGATTTCACATACTGCTGCTTTGAGCGACAGATTGCAGATCAAACTCTGCATAACACAACGATCGCTACGATCGTGCAAAACAATCAGATTGTTGGAGTAATTTGAGATTTCACATACTGCTGCTTTGAGTGACACATTGCAGATCAAACCCTGCCTAACACAATGAATGTTACGATCTTACACAACGATCAGATTGTGGGAGTAATTTGAGATTTCACATACTGCTGCTTTGAGTGATCTGACTGCACTAGGTAGAAGCTTCTGCTTAGAGGAACAGATTATTGTTCAAAAATCATTGCCTACTCCTATAGGGCCAGCTGTTGCTGTAAGTGACACATTATTGTTCAAAAATCATCTCCTAGTTCTAAAGGGAGAGTTTCCAGCTGTTGCTTAGAGGGACAGATTATTGTTCAAAA
>BLSH010066357.1:506397-557659 GCA_018402905.1 Glandirana rugosa
ACTGGCACCATCACATCCACCTTCACCGCCACCCTCTCCTCATCCTCCTCCATCGGTTGTACCCTACTCCTCTCCCACCGCCACTTCCACCTACACTACCACGGTCACGGCCTAGTCAACCTCTAGGCTCCTACTCCACATCCACCCCCCTTCCCATTTTTTTACTTGATTTTAATTTATTTTCCCTATCCCCATTTATTTGTAGGGCACTTGCCCTGGTTTGAAGATGATTTTGGAACAGTTATATGGTTTCTACCGTTAATTAATACTTTTCAGACACAGTTTGAAGATGATCCACATTCACCTCCATTTTTGCTTTTTTTTGTTTTTATTTTTTTTTAAATATTTAAAGTTATTTCCCTGTCCCCATTTTTTTTGTAGGGCACTTGCCCTACCCTTACCCCCATTTTCCTTCCTTTTGCAGACCTCTAGGACTTGCCAGGACTTTGTTACAGCTATTTTTGTGCCTAAAAGTTCGGGTCCCCATTGATTTCAATGGGGTTCGTTGTCCGTGCGATCGTTCGGGTTCCGTCCGGACCCGGACCCGGACTTTGTCCCGAAGTTCAGACGGACCAGCAGAACCCGAACTTCCAGAGGTTCGCTCAACTCTACTCCTCAGTAAGA
The DNA here is from genome assembly GCA_018402905.1 of Glandirana rugosa. Taxonomy (NCBI): domain Eukaryota; kingdom Metazoa; phylum Chordata; class Amphibia; order Anura; family Ranidae; genus Glandirana; species Glandirana rugosa. The sequence continues at coordinate 507,022 of BLSH010066357.1, forward strand.
GGAGCCTCCAGCTGTTCTCGCACCAAGGAAGATAGAGAGGGCACACCAGAGAACAATACTTAGGATTGTATAAGCCATTGAAGAAAGAATAAAATTCTGGGCCATGTCATCTGACCGAGACAGTTTTTGCTCCGACGATGAAGTAATATGTGGAAAATATGTCCGGGTCCACGAAGCACCCTCGTAAGGAGGGGCCCAGGTTTATTTGAAAATTCATACATAGTCCGATGAGACCAGGCCAACTTCTGTTTTGTTTTATGGAAAAGAAGGGGGTTGAGTTCTTCTTGAGTATTGAGTAGCTCACAATTAACCGAACGGCTACGCTGGCTTCGTGGGCACTTTCTTTGTGGCGGAGTCTACTTGTAACGCCCTTTCCCATTTCAAACGTGCGCCTATCTTGATTAGAGTGCCCCCAATCACTGGCTTGTGGGCCTCCCAAACCAGCGGGTTATTCGCTAAGCGGGGATATGTTTGACGGAATGCAGAAAAGAAGGAATAGTCCCTGTCACTTGGATGTAGGTGACGCCAAGGGTCGATAACTTGTAAGAGTTGGAGTTCCGCTTTCAGGCGCTTGAGACGGGAGCAAGAGAGCCGGGTCGATGGCAAAGTTTAGATCGCCACCGAAGATCAGGGTCCCCTCATGAAAATCCAGAAGGGTGGGTATTAAACTGCGTAAGAAGGCGAGATGGTCCACATTGGGGAAATATACATTGGCCAAAGAAACCATCACCTCACCGATTTTCCCCTTCACAAATAGGAAACGCCTCATAGGGTCTTGTTGAATGGCAGTTAATAACCAAGGCACCGTTTTTGCCAGCAAGATGCTCACCCCCTTGGATTTTGAAATCGGGGAGGGACTGTGGTATACCATCGGAAAATCTCTGTTGAACAAACGCGGGACATGGTCGAGCATAAAGTGCGTTTCTTGGAGAAAAACACCTACGACTTACCTTTTTTAAAATCAGTCAGGAGTCTGGAACGCTTTTCAGGTGTACCCAGGCCTCTGACGTTAAAGGAGGTAAATTTAACTGTGCCCAGTGCCATGGTAACACCGAGGCAGGGCTGCTCACAGGGGGAGAAATAGTACTCGGGAGGGGGATGACTGGGGGGAACCGGAAGAGGGAGAAAAAAAGGGGGGTTGGGGGAGGAGGAAAGACGAAATGGGAAGGAAACACACATGAGGACCTGCTGATGGGGGCGGGGGGTGAGTGTCAAAGGGGGAAAATGTATTAAAAGTAGCATGTACCCAAATCTCCCTAGGGGGTGCAGGTCACTCCACAGAGAGAAAACCCTAACTGGGGTGGTGGAATGGTTAGGAGACAAAGCAACAGAGATGCACGGATCGGGGTAGTAGAAATCATTAACACTGCTGAAAAAAACCCAAAAACATTTAAACAATATTTGTATGCGACAAGTTAAGCCCTGGAGGCAGTACTGTATGCCTGTAAATCCTATACAGAATCTCACAAAAGTGAGTACACCCCTCACATTTGTGTAAATATTTTGCTATACCTTTTCATGTGACAACACTGAAGAAATTACACTTTGCTACAATGTAAAGTAGTGAGTGTACAGCTTGTATAACAGTGTAAATTTGCTGTCCCCTCAAAATAACTCAACACACAGCCATTAATGTCTAAACCGCTGGCAACAAAAGTGAGTACACCCCTAAGTGAAAATGTCCAAATTGGGCCAAATTAGCAATTTTCCCTCCCTGGTGTCATGTGACTTGTTAGTGTTACAAGATCTCATGTGTGAATGGGGAGCAGGTGTGATAAATTTGGTGTTATAGCTCCCACTCTCCCATTCTGCTCACTGGAAATTCAACATGGCACCTCATTGCAAAGAACTCTCTGAGGATCTGAAAAAAAGAATTGCTGCTCTACATATAGATGTCTTAGGCTATAAGAAGATGGCCAAGACCCTGAAACTGAGCTGCAGCACTGTGGCCAAGACCATACAGTGGTTTAACAGGACAGGTTACGTGCTCAGTGTCATATCCAGAGGTTGTCTTTTGGAAATAGACGTATGAGTGCTTCCAGCATTGCTGCAGAGGTTGAAGGGGTCAGCCTGCCACTGCTCAGACCGTACGCCACATCAAATTGGTTTGCATGGCTGTCGTCCCAGAAGGAAGCCTCTGCTAAAGCTGATGCACAAGAAAGCCCGCAAACAGTTTGCTGAAGACAAGCAGACTAAGGACATAGATTACTGGGACCTGTGGCTGTCTGAAGATTTTTTGTTTCCTCAATCAGTATTTGGCTCAGATGGTGTCAAGTGTGTGTAGCAGGAACCAGGTGAGGAGTACAAAGACAAGTGTGTCTTGCCTACTGTTAAGCATGGCAAAGGGAGTGTCATGTTCTGGGGCACTGGGGAGCTACAGTTCATTGAGGGAACCATGAATGCCAACATGTACTGTGACATACTGAAGCAGAGCATTATCCCCTCCCTTCTGAGACTGGGCCTCAGGGCAGTATTCCAACATGATAACGAGCCCAAACACACCTCCAAGACGACCACTGCCTTGCTAAAGAAGCTGAGGGTATAGGTGATGAACTGGCCAAGCATGTCTCCAGACCTAAGCCCTATTGAGCATCTGTGGGGCATCCTCAAATGTGAGGGGGAGGAGCGCAAGGTCTCTAACATCCACCAGATCCGTGATGTCGTCATGGAGGAGTGGCAGAGGACCCCAGTGGCAACCTGTGAAGCTCTGGTGAACTCCAAGCCCAAGATGGTTAAGGCAGTGATGGTAAATAATGGCGGCCACACAAAATATTGACACTTTGGGTCCAATTTGGACGTTTTCACTTAGGGGTGTACTCACTTTTGTTGCCAGCGGTTTAGACATTAACCACTTGCCGACCGCCAACCGCAGGTTGACGGCGAAAAGGTGGCTCGATATCGCAAACCGCGGTCTTAGGACGGCGGCTGCGATATCATGCACTTTGAGCGCACACGCGCCGCCGGAGGCGCACTCGCGCACTCACTGTGTTCAGGGGGGGCCAGGGAGCGGGTGCGGCAGACTCGATCTCCGCAGGCTACCCACGATGCCCCCCCCCGCAGTGAAAGAACGTAGGTCCGTGTAAGTAAACACGGATCTCCATTCTGTGTGAGGGGGAAGGGCGGTGATCACAGCCTTCCTGTAAATGGAAGCTGTGATCACTCCCCTCCCCCTGCCAGTCAAACATGTGCGTTTTCTTGCAAAATTGTCACTCTTCTTTTGTTTATAGCGGCAATCAGAAATGACGCAGAGGGGATCAAATACCACCAAAAGAAAGCTCTATTTGTGGGGAAAAAAGGACAAAAAATTTCATTTGGGTACGACGTTGCACGACCGCGCAATTGTCAGTTAAAGCGACGCAGCGCCGAATCGCAAAAAGTGCTCTGGTCCTAAAGTGTGAAATCCTTCCGGGGCTGAAGTGGTTAATGGATGTGTGTTGAGCTATTTTGAGGGGACAGCAAATGTACACTGTTATACAAGCTGTACACTCACTACTTTACATTGTAGCAAAGTGTAATTTCCTTAGTGTTGTCACATGAAAAGATATAATAAAATATTTACAAAAATGTGAGGGGTGTACTCACTTTTGTGTGATACTGTACATTGCTAATAGGTATACACATCCATATATAAACTGTAGTCAACATAACAACTCAAACCCCACCGAATACCCCACGTTGCCAACAAGGGCTTAGTAACTGCAAATTGTCCACTCCGTGAGCTCCACGCCCCAGCTGCATCATGGTAACTGAGGGGGGGGGGGTCAGCCGACCCCATAAAGGTAAGATAAAAAACACATTCTGTGGCCCTGGGGGAGTCCATCAGGCAATTCGGTCAACGGGTTGGATAGAGGGCAGTTGATTCCAGGAATGGGGAGCTCACCGGAAAGCAAATGTCAACATGTGTAGATGTATTAACACTTAACATGAACAATCAATATGGATCCCTGAGATTGCACCCAGAACCCCAAAAGGCCACACAAGCAAAATAGAGTATAGAGCAATTATGCATTAGTAGGTATCAATCACGTTGTTGTCACAGTGCTTGAAGAACTGTCATGCTGGATGGTAATGTGGGACTGTAGAACAGATCCACCATACACAAACTCTAGGGAACAAAAAGAACTAAGCAATAAGTTTGAGGCTTATAGGGCACTGGCAGGACTGCACTGCACTTCTAGTACTGTTTCCAATCTGCAAAAAACATGGAGCTCTCCGCCATGAAGCAAAGTAAAGGAGTACCCTCTACAGCTCAGTATTCTGGATTAGCTGGGGTACGTGTGGGTGGTTCGCTGCTTGATAGACGGGAACGGGCCCTCCTAATCCTTTGCGGTCTTGGAGAGGCTGGGCCTGTAGGAGCACACCATACAAGGGATTCCAGCCAGTCAGGCAGGTGAACCGCAGGCCTATCGAGGAATTTAAAAAGTGGCATAAGCTGATCAGGGGAACGTAGATAGAAAGAGGAACCTTGCTTTTGGACAATGAGGTAAAAAGGATGGCCCCAGTCATATGCGACCCCTGCATCATGGATGACTTCCAGTAAGAGGCATAGTATACCCAGCATAACACGTTTTTGGAGGGAGATATCCGGGTAGACTCTCACAGTAGCACCGTCAAAATCAATAGGGCCATGAATCCGTGCCCTGCGCAAAATCTCCTCCTTAATGCCATAAAAATGCACCCCGCACAGGACATCCCAAAAGTGGAGGGGGAGAGGGTGCAGCTGCAGGTGTAGGCCGGGGGCCTTGCACCCGGTGAACCCAGTCTAACTCAAGTTCCACTGTAGGTGCCTTGTCAGGGAGCTGGTTGAGGATGGCCATTACTGTTGTGCGCAGGTCGCCCCCCATGGTTGCCTCTGGAATACCCCGGAGACTGAGGTTATCCGGCCTGTTTCTGTTTTCCCCATAGTCAATTTTAGGACGTTGATGAGATGCTGGCGGTATGAGGCCTGGGATGTCTCCAATGCCACTAGCCAGGCATCAACTGTAGATTTAGATGTCCCCAGGGTAGCTACCCGCTCCTCCTGCTGTTTAATGTCATGTATCTCCCTGGCCAGGGCTGACAGCATAGATGCAGCCATAACCTGTATATTCTGCCGTGTGGGCAGGTCTGCTATCAAGTCTCTGATGTCCCCCTCATGCTGTGCCCCAGAACCCCGGGATATATTAGAGCCCGTGGGGGAGTCTGCTAGTGGCAGCTCTGGTGAGAGGATAGAAGTCAGGCAGGAGTATTGTAAAAGAGCTCATCTGGCTCTGTCTGTCATGCGGGCTGTTTCTTAGTCACAGCTGGAGCGCTGGACGGCCCGACTCAAGGCGGCGTCATCTTGGATGTTGCAGCGGGTGCAGGCGCCGGTGAGGAGGACAAGTGTTGGCAGAGGAAATATCAGGTAATCTCCACTGTCCTTGGTTCCCCAGTGGCTGAAGCGGGTCTCCGGTCCCCAGGCATATATCACGGCAGCCTGTGTCGGCTGGACTTGCAGTTGCAGCGCCCAAGCTGTGCAGAGCTCTCTAGAAAGTGTGCTCACGCTGCCATATCCAAACCATGCCCCTCTATTGTTTATATCTAACAGACAACTATCGCTCTAGTTCCAGTGACACAGATCCTTCTGAGCTCTTGAACAGGAGAGCCGCTGTAGCTGTTAAACCTGCCCCTCTCCTCCTCCTGCCCAATCCCAGAAGCCTTGGTATTATGTGAACACATTCACAAAATACCAAGGCTTCTGTGAATGGGCATAGCTTCTCTCTTCTCAGATCTCTCAGGCAGAGTAATAAACTTGTTAAATGTAAATAATAGAGATAAGCCCAGGAGATGTCATGTAGCTCCTTGCATTGGACACATGGGGGTTGATTTACTAAAACTGGAGAGTTCAAAATCTGGTGCAGCTGTGCATGGTAGCCAATCAGATTCTAACTTTAGCTTGTTCAGTTAAGCTGTGACAAAAAACTGGAAGCTGATTGGTTTCTATGCACAGCTGCACCAGATTTTGCACTCCCCAGATTTAGTAAATCATCCCCTAAGTTTGCCTTCACTTTTTACAAAGTGGCTGAATACCTGGAACTCAGCTTTAAAGTGCTTTTGCTATTTTTGGTGTCTGTATGTAGCTGTGTGAATGTTTAATGTCATACTTATAGTTCTGGTCTGTTTGCAGGAACCCAGCACCGTAGAGCACAATTTTAGTGTAGCATTACCACTTGATAATTCCTATGTATGCATTTGAGCGGCCCTTATAGAGAGAGGTTCTTCTCAGTCAGTGCATCTATGGCCATTGTGCCCACCTTCACCGACTGCTAGTCATTACTCAACACTGCAGCGCAGTGCACACCTGTCCTAATCAGGAGTGCTAAACCACTTCAGCCCCGGAAGGATTTCACACTTTAGGACCAGAGCACTTTTTGCGATTCGGCACTGCGTCGCTTTAACTGACAATTGCGCGGTCGTGCGACATTTTACCCAAACAAAATTTGCGTCCTTTTTTCCCACAAATAGAGCTTTCTTTTTAGAGCTTTCTTTTGGTCGTATTTGATCCCCTTTGCGTCATTTCTGATCACAGCTATAAACAAAAGAAGAGCAACAATTTTGCAAAAAAAAAACAAATTTCTTACTTTTTGCTAAACTACAAATCCAAAAAAAAAAAAAAATAAAAAAACGGTTTTGGCCGATTTATATTCTTCCTCATATTTTTTTTTATTTTTTACTAGTAATGGCGGTGATCTGCGATTTTTAGCGGTACTGCAATATTGCAGCGGACATGTTGGACCATTTTGATATTTTTTTGGGACCATTGGTATTTATACAGCGATCAGTGCTATAAAAATGCACTGATTACTGTGTAAATGCCATTGGCAGTGAAGGGGTTAACCTGGAGGGGGCGCTGTAAGGGTTAACTGTGTTCCCTAGGCGTGTTCTAACTGTATTGGTACTGGGCTGGCAGGGGGAGGGAAGTGATCACGGCTTCCATATAGAGGAAGCCTGTGATCACAGCCCTTCCCACTCTATGAGAACGGAGATCCATGTTTACTTACACGGGCCTCTGTTCTTTCACTGCGGGGGGCCATTACGGGTAGCCGACGGCGATCGAGTCCGCCCTACCCGCTCCCTGGCCCCCCCGGAACACAGTGAGTGTACGAGCTCACAGTGCGGGATCTCGCAGATGCCATCATATGACAGCAGTTTGCGATATCCAACCACATTGTCGCCATCAGACGCCGGTCGGCAAGTGGTTAAGTAGACGTCAACACATTCCACCTATGACTAATTAAAAGTTTTGGCTGTCTGATATTTGTCTGGCTACCCTGTTTTATGGACTCCTTTCTGTTAATGATGTGCACTATTTTCTGACCCTACGTGGTTGATTTACTTAACCACTTCAGCCCCGGAAGGATTTACCCACTTCCTGACCAGGAGCGCTGGACCAGCGACATTGTACCCAAACAAAATTGATGTCTTTTATTCCAAGAAATAGAGCTTTCTTTTGGTGGTATTTGATCACCTCTGTGTTTTTTATTTATTGCGATATAAACAAAAAAAGAGCAACAATTTTGAAAAAAAATTTAAAAAAAATTTTAATCTCCGCTATAATACATATCCAAAAAAAATATAAAAAAACAAACGTATTCATCAGTTTAGGCCATTATATATTCTTCTACATATTTTTGGTAAAAACAAAAAAAAATCTCAATAGGCGTACATTGATTGGTTTGAGCAAAAGTTATCGCATCTACAAACTATAGGATAGATTTAGGGACTTTTTTTTTGTGTTTACTGGTAATGGCGGCAATCTGCGATTGTTAGTGGGGCTGCGACATTGCCGCGGACAAATCTGACCCCAAGCTACACTTTTTGTGGACCAGTGACATTATTACATTGATCAGTGCTATAAAAATGCAGTGATCAATGTATAAATTACACTGGCAGGGAAGGGGTTAACACTAGGGGCGTCATCAAGGGGTTGACTGTGTTCCCTGGGTGTGTTCTAACTGTAGGGGGGATGGATTGCCTGGGACATGACAGAGATCGCTGTTCCCGATCACTGGGAACAGAAGATCTCTGTCATGTCATCTGTCAGAACGGGGATCCGCCTTGTTTACATAGAAAGATCCCTGTTCTGCCTCTGTACACGGCAATCGCGGGCGCCGGAGGACATCAAGTCTACCGGACCCGCGGGCACGCTCCCGAGGTGCGAAGCGGGTGCGCCCACAATATCTCGTGCACAGACTGCCGTATAGCTACGGCGGTTTGCGCAGGAGAGCCGACCTGCCAAGCAGTTAAAGTGATTGCAAAGGTTTTTTTTTAAATAACAAACATGTCTATACTTATCTGCTCTGTGCAATGGAATTGCACAGAGCGGCCTCAATCCTCCTCTTTCTGGGTCCCTCACTAGCGCTCCTGGCCCCTCCTCGCTGTCCAGTGCCCCCCATGGGAAGCGGGGGAACTGGACAGAGTGGAGAGGACAGGAGACACATTGGCACAGACAGTGGGCTCAGCCCCACCTCCCTGTTTCCTCGTTACTGGCTTTAATTGACAGCACTGGGAGCCAATAGCTCCTGGTGCCCCAGCAAAGCCAGTGAGAGCAGGAAGTGAGGGGAGAGAAGAGCTGCAACGTGCACAGCACTGGATTGAATGAGGGCTCAGGTAAGAAAAGGGGGGGGGGCGAGGGGGGATGCTGACACCTAAACATTTTTTACCTTAATGCAAAGAATGCATTAAGGTAAAAAATGTGTAAGCTTTGCAACCACTTTAAGGCGAATAGATTGTGCACTTTGCAAAGTGCAATTACTGCAGAGCTTAGTAAATGAGGGAGAGCTCTGCTGACTTCCATCATTCAATTATGTGCAAGCAAAAATGCTGTTTTTTTTTTTTTTTTTACTTTTCTTGCATGTGATTGGGTATTCTTTGCAAAGTGAAGCTTTACCTCATTTACTAAGAGCTGGAGCAACAGCACTTGCAGAGTACAACTGCAATTTGCGAAGTGCACAGCTCATTGGCCTCTAGTAAATCAACCCCTATATGTCAGCCTCCTGCTTTAACTATCTGCTGCTATGACTTTTCTTTAGTAAATCAACCCCTATATGTCTGCCTCCTGCTTTAACTATTTGCTGCTATGACTTTTCTTTAGTAAATCAATCCCTATATGTCATCCTCCTGCTTTAACTATCTGCTGCTATGACTTTTCTTTAGTAAATCAACCCCTATATGTTTGCCTCTTGCTTTAAATATCTGCTGCTATGAATTTTCTTTAGTAAATCAACCCCTATATGTCTGCCTCCTGCTTTAACTATCTGCTGCTATGACTTTTCTTTAGTAAATCAATTCCTATATGTCTGCCTCTTGCTTTAACTATCTGCTGCTATGACTTTTCTTTAGAAAATCAACCCCTATATGTCATCCTCCTGCTTTAACTATCTGCTGCTATGACTTTTCTTTAGTAAATCAACCCCTATATGTCTGACGCCCGCTTTTACTATCTGCTGCTATGACTTTTCTTTAGTAAATCAACCCCTATATGTCTGACGCCCGCTTTTACTATCTGCTGCTATGACGTTTCTTTGTTTCAAATCTTTTTATTGAGTATAAAAAGAGATAATGCATAACAAAGTATAACGTTATATAAAAAGATAGATTTTGTAAAAACCGATTACAGAGAAATGCAGAGTCAAGTTACCCCTTGCATTATGAAGTTATAACAATGAACACATAATACAAAACAATACAGAAGAACAGTTGAAAAAATACACAGACATTCAGAGAGGCGGCCAAACTCAACCTCCTATGAACTTCCGGGGCTTAAGGAGGGAGATTCTACCCCGCAAGGGAAGAAAAAGCTCCCCCATAAGGATCGGCCCCCCCCACTCCCTGGTTACCCCATCTGGGAACATACTGTAACCGAGAAGTCAGAGGTTGTATCTCCCCCCCTGCAAGGGCTACAAAAGTTGAAGAGTTCGGTACAGGACAGTGCCTAGTAAGACGATTTAAACAGATAAAAACTAGGGGAACTAAATTCTTCTGTAAGCAATATTTTAGAGGGTTTTCCTCATACCTCCCCGCCTACATCTTGTGAGAAGGGAGAGGAGACCCAGGGACCTTGTTGATCCCAGAACAAGATAATAGAGAGGTAACAATAAAACCCAAATACTATGACGTTTCTTAAGTAAATCAACCCCTATATGTCTGCCTCCTGCTTTAACTATCTGCTGCTATGACGTTTCTTAAGTAAATCAACCCCTATATGTCTGCCTCCTGCTTTAACTATCTGATGGTATGACTTTTCTTCCTGTTGGAGTACTACACCTGCTTCCACCTACTGGTTATCACCCCCTATTGGCACAGGGTGGGTCTGCTGAATCCTGTGACAATTGCCCAGAGTTACTGGAGATGTGTTAAGCTGGTACAGTAAATGCCTATGATTAGGTGATCTGAGTCATCAAAGAACATGGGATGCTGTGAAAGCAAGTGGACTTTGCCTATGGTTCTTAAAAAAGTACACGGAAGTTATTTGCAAAACTCAAGAACAAAAGAGCAGCCAACAAGAGCTAAAAAAAAGGCTTGTTGTCGTGGTTTACAATGGAAACTAAAAAACACAATCCTTTCATTAGCAAACATAGATAGGCCCAATTTCAATATGTTGCAATGCAATGAATTTTGATTTTGTCTCATGATCTTGGCATCTGGTAACATATCTGCCATATGCTTTATTCTGTGTGCTCATGGGTCTGTCTGGAAAATGATCTTCCCATCTAATTTTATAAATGATAGCTGCCTGGCTCAGCTCACAAACTGTTTAGCACGTACGTAAATCACTCACATTTAGTTTCATGCGTTCTGCTTACTGACAGCTAGAAACAAACCAGTATTGTCATTTTCCTTATGCAAATCCATTCCATTTAAAAAAAAAAAAAAACTTTTTTATCTGGGAGGGAAGGGGCAAATGACTGGACCTTGTTGCAAAATAATTATTGGCTCTCTAAATGTTGTAGGTTTGCTTTTGGTATTATCGAATAAGTGCAACATTTTTAGATTCTCACACTGAAAAATGAATTTTTAATCCATGAAATGTAACTGCTATTATGCCTTGGACTTGCCTAAAAGAAGGACATCTGGAATTTGATGAGTATCAGGCCCCATTCACACCTCTGCGTTTTGTAGCTTGAAGCTCCAGCTCCAAAATGATGGAGGAGAAAAAAATCAATTATTCTCTATGGAGTTGGTTCTCCGCTCCAAGTCACCAGAAGCCAAATGCCTGAAGCGCATAAATGTTCTGGAGTTTTTTTTTGTAGCTTTCAGTGGGCAGATTGGTGTATTTTTGAAGCATTTTTTTTTGTTCAATTGAAATGCATGGAAACGCTTAATTCACACTTTTTCAAGCATTTTTCTGCTCAAATGTAATAATTAAATAAAGATAAATAACAATCATAATTAATAAATAAAATACATAAATAAATAATAATAATGAAATAAATAATAAATAACAAAAACATTAATAAAATGGCCCTAACCTTATTATTAACCCCTAATAATAAACCCTATATATGGGCTGGGCTCCTGATATTTACAAGCAGCTCTTTTCATTCAGTGCGCAGAAACTGCTCAGCTGTCAGTTAATTACCAGCCACGTGTTGTTTCCTCAGTGACGCACCTAGTTACCGTTAACCTGCCTCATTAGCCCAGCCTACAGCCAGACCCTTTTTGCTATTTAAACCACTTAGGTAATTTCCCCCTTGCCCTTGTGCCATGCAAGGGCAAGGGGGAAATTATTTAAGTTGTTTAAATAGCAAAAAGGGATCTACAATGCATTCCTGTGTATGACTTAGCCTGGCTGACTTCTATACCCATTCCTGTTGCGCAGTTTTGCTCCTGTCTACACTGACTTCTGGCTTCCTGACTCCGACTTCTCTGATTACCCGCTCTGGCATCCAAACCCTGGCTTCTGTTTTTGACTATGTTCCTGAACTGCATTATTTTTGCTAATTCATTAAAGGTGTGATTTTTTTTTTTTTTTGAAGAATCTCTTTTTATTGATTTTCAGAAATAGTTCACAAAAACTGAATAAAGAACCATAAGTGTTACAAACATTGTTATAACGTTTATCAGGTACATATATTGCAGATATCAACCAGTCTATAATATATATATCTAAATTGGTATTCCTTTTTATATATAAGGCATGTCTATCAACAACACCAACCTATATCAATGACTCAGAGGGGTCTTTAAGGATTTGGCCAGATGTTCCAAGTGTCCACAAATTTTTTGTAAGATTGTGATTGTATGGCTAAGCATTCTTCATAACTCACTAAATTAACCTGGGTTTTAACATCAGTAATGTTTGAAGTTAGGTCACGCCTCAATTTACGCATAATCAGCAATCTTGCAGTAGAGAGTATATGGATGATTATGGTCCTATAATTGTGTGGGAACATCAATTCTTAGATTGGATTGCTAGAGCCCACGTACCTGATGGTAGAGTCTGGCTTATGCAGTGGGCAACCTCTCTTACTATCCTGATTCAGGAGCTACTGGTAAAGTAGACAGGTGGCTCCGAAGTGCAGGATGGCAGGAGGGTCGGACTGGGTCACGGGTGAAGGTCTGTTGAAGCACTCATGCAGACTGAAGGGTAGTGATGAAGGCTGGGTCGGTAGCAGGCTGGCGGTGCAGTACAGAAGGAGCAGGCAGGTGGATGGTCGGGTACAGGCAGAGTTGGCAAAAGGCGGGCAGCAGAAGTACACTAGGGTCAGGCAAAGACGTGGTCATGGGCAAGCTGAGGTTGGTGCAGGCAGATAACAAGCAGGTCCAAAGATAGCCAGGTCACAGATAACAGGAAGCTCACTATAACGGATCACAGGGGGTCACAGATACCGGAATGCTGTAGAATGGACAGCACTGATTGCAGGGTGCTGTCAGCTTAAATGGCTGTTTGGGAGCCAATACCGGCGCATATGCGCTCGCATGGGTGTGCGCACGGATGCGCGCACACGCACACATACGTGTGTGCACACGAACGTGCATGGGCACGTGCACAGGCACGCACATGCACACAGACGCACGCTCATGCTACGTGCACCCACACACAAGCCTCCCGACCCGAATTCCAGCGGTTGTCACCTGACAGGCACCCTGTGACATCTGAGAGTAGGGAAAATGTTTTGTTCCCACAGAATATGGAGTAGGGACCCGATTTGGTTGCAACCGCGCCAACATTTGTTATCATCTTGATTGGTAAATTTCACTAGTTGTACTGGGGTAAGGTACCATCTGTGATGGATTTCTTGAGCTACCTCCCAATAGTTGGTGCATTTAGTAGAGGTAGCATTGTGGTCTATAGCCAATTCCCACTGTTTGCTGGAAAAGGATCTGTTTAGTTCCTTTTCCCATTTTAGGAGAGCAGAGCACTTGGTAAATACATCTTTTGCTTGTAGGATGTTATAGAATATTGTGATGCCCTTAGTGACAGATAAATCAGGCATCCAAAATGACCAAGCTTTTTTGTGGATGGATAAAGAGGGGATAGAGTTTTTCTTTAAATAGGATGACATATGTGAATAGCCAAATAGGCCTTTAGATGTTATAGCGTGCGACTTTTGCAGATCCGTGAATGAGGGTAGTGAGTTATATTGTAGTATATCTGGGAGGGTTGTGGTCTTAATTGCATTCCAAGTGAAGATGAAGAACTGGGGCAGGATAAAATTAAATACTTCTAGAGGGATAGGAATTTCAGTAGTGTTAGGAGGACTCTGATGATTATATATACAGTATACCACATAGATAGTGCCGCTTTAATGTTAGGATGAGCCGTTTTAAAGCAAATAGAAGGCATATAGTAGTGTGCTTGAGTCTCACTTAGGAACAGAATATTGTTCAATGTCTTGCCATTGTTTACCACATATAGGGTTAATCCAGTGTTTGAGTTGATCTAGGGTCACCGCTGCATAGTAATCTTTAGAGTCTGGAAAACCCATCCCTCCTGCTTTTTTGTGGCGGATCAGTGTGGCATAGGAACATCTCAGTTTCTTATGTGCCCAAATCACTGAATATCCTTTTGATTGAGTAGAAGGGGTTAGGGATATGTATAAAGAGGGCTTTAAATATCTACAGAAGATTAGGCAGCACTATCATTTTGAGGGCTGCTGCTCTTCCAGCCCAAGATAGGTAGTGTTTACCAAGCCTTTGAAGGTCCCGTTCACATGAGGCCAGAAATGGCATGTAGTTCTAAGGGTATAGATTGGAAGTAGATGGGGTTAGAGAGATGCCCAGATAAGGCATGGACTTTGTGACCCATTGGTAAGGAAAATTTTTTTGCAAGCTTGCTTTTGTGGATTTGTTGGTGTGTACACTGAGTATATTGGATTTAGATTTGTTTATCTTGTAGTAAGATACAGCATTAAACAGTTTTAACACATCATGCCCCTCTGGAAGGGAAGAAGCCGGTTCAGTTAGTGACAGTATGATGTTGTCAGTGAATAATGCAATTTTATACGTTATATCTGCTATATTAGTACCCTTTATGGAATTTGTAGCACGGATTTTGTGAGCTAGCGGTTCCATAAGTAGGGTGACGATTATTGAGGACAGTGGGCACCTTGTCTCTTCCCATTACTAATACTAAATTTATCAGAGAATTATCTGTCTGCAAATACTGTGGCTGAAGGGGTTGTATATAGGGCCATTATTGCAGAATGGATGTTACCGCTAAATCCAAATTTTGTTAAAGTTTGATGGAGGCATCCTCAATAAATTCTGTGAAATGCTTTTTCAGCGTCCAATGCTAAAAACAGTGAGGGAAGTTTCTTGGATTTAGCGTAGTGTAATGAATTAACTATCTTGCGCGTGGCATCGGGGGCTTGGCGACCCATAGTGAACCCAACCTTATCGGGGGATCAGTTGAGGCATTATTGGAAATTGGAGAGAGGTCCAACCATGAGATAGTGTGTATTTCTGATTTGAAGGTATCTTGAAGAAGTGTTTTGTCTCCTAAAAATAAGTAAATTCTGGAATACGAACAGTGTGGTTTGGAGACGAATGTGAAATCTTTTTCCCGGGAATGGTAGCATCTCCATATTTCATATAGGTCATTGGGTCTTAAGAATGTAGATAATGGTGAGGAATTTGATCTTTTAGTTACATCAAAGGTGGGGTCAGGTGGTAGATAAAAGTCTACACAGAGTAGAATGTGTCCTCGTTTTTTTGTTGGTTACCTTCTTCCATATTCTGTTTAAAACTCTGAGTTGCTTGGAGTTGGGGACATATACATTAACCAGTTGCCAACCACCCACCGTGGATTGACGGCAGCAACATGGCCCTTCTGCACAAATCGCCGTCACTTGATGGCAGGCACAGGAGCAAGTACTGTGGGCGCTCGCATGCTCACACATTAGCGGGGGGGGCGCCAATCAGCAGGTGGGGCGGACTCAATGTCCACCGGCCACCCGCGTTCGCTCTCTGGCAGTGACGGAATGGGGATCCATGAATGTACACAAGTGGATCCCCGTTCTGACAGGGGAGAGGAGGGTGATCGTATGTTCCCAGTATATGGGAGCAGCGATCACTCTCCTCCTCCAGTCAGCCCAGCCCCCATACTGATAGAACACTGTGACAGGGAACACATTTAACACTTTGATCAACACCTTTGCCCCTTAGTTTTAACCCCTTCCCTGCCAGCAATCAGTGCATTTTCATAGCACTGATCGCTGTATAAGTGCCAATGATCCCAAAAAAGTGTCAATAGTGTCCGATTTGTCCGCTGCAATGTCGCAGGCCGCTAAAAATCGCAGATTGCCGCCATTACTAGTAAAAAAAATTAATAAATAGAAACGCCATAAATCAGTTTGTAGACGCTATAACTTTTGCGCAAACCAATTGATATACACTTATTGCGATTTTTTTTACCAAAAATAGGAGGAAGAATACATATTGGCTTAAACTGATTAATACATTTTTTTTATATTGTTCTTTTAGATATGTATTATAGCAAAAAGTAAAAAAAAAATTGGATTTTTTCAAAAGTGACACTCTTTGTTTATAGTGCAAAAATAAAAACCACAGAGGGGATCAAATGCCACCAAAAGAAAGCTCTATTTGTGGTTAAAAAGGACATCAATTTAGTTTGGGTACAACGTCACACGACTGCGCAATTGTCAGTTAAAGTGACGCAGTGCCGAATCCCAAAAAGTGCTCTGGTTAGGAAGGGGGTAAATCCTTCCGGGACTTGAAGTGCTTAATAATTGTGTTTGACCACTTCAGCCTTAAAAGCATTTCCCACTGTAGGACCAAAGCACTTTTTGCGATTCGGCACTGCGTCGCTTTAACTGACAATTGCGTGGTCGTGCGACATTGTACCCAAACAAAATTGACGTCTTTTTTTACTACAAATAGAGCTTTCTTTTGGTGTTATTTGATCACCACTGCGTTTTTTATTTTTTGTGCTATAAACAAACAACGAGCGACAATTTTGAAAAAAAAAAAACAATATTTTTTACTTTTTGCTATAATAAATATCCAAAAAAATGTAAAAGAACATCAGTTTTAGCCGATATATATTCTTCT
The DNA here is from genome assembly GCA_018402905.1 of Glandirana rugosa. Lineage (NCBI taxonomy): Eukaryota > Metazoa > Chordata > Amphibia > Anura > Ranidae > Glandirana > Glandirana rugosa. Next base: position 523,555 of record BLSH010066357.1, read on the forward strand.
ACATAATTTTGGTAAAAAAATCGCAATCGGCGTATATTGATTGGTTTGCGCAAAAGTTGCCGCCTTTGCAAACCATGAGAACTAATTTATGGCGTTTTCACAATTTTTTTTTTAATGCTAATGGCGGCGATCTGTGATTTTTAGCAGGACAGATCAGACTTTTTGGTACTTTTTTGGGACCAATGACATTTATACAGCGACCACAGATAAAAAAACACTGATTACTGTATAAATGTCATTGGCAGTGAAGGGGTTAACCTGTATGGGGCAATCAAGGGGTTAACTGTGTTCCCTAGGCGTTTTCTAACTGTGTGGGGGCTGGGCTGGCAGGGGCATAAGAGATCTAACTGATGTCACAGGGGATCAGTAGATCTCTGTTATGCCGCCTGACAGAGCAGGGAACCACCGTGTTTACATCGGCGGTTCCCCGTTCTTTCACTCCAGAAGGCAATCGAGGGTTGCAGGCGGACTAATTTTTCAGAAATTCAGATGTATCCAAATGACAATAGTACCGAATTTAAACGAATCCGAAATAACGGAAAAAAAAATTTGGACGAAATTTGAATTCAAATAATTTTCGATGGACAAATGATGGGCAGCCCTCTGTGTCCTGTCACACAGAACTAACCAATATTGCCTCTCTGTTGTTCTCTCTTACTGCTCCCACAGTCTTCAGTGCCTAGCCTCACGCATGCACTGGAGCAGAAGAAGGTGGGCTGGGCATGAGGCCGGCCGCACCCCCTCCTCCAGTTCCACCCAATAGAAATGCAAGCCTCACAAGCTGTGCCAGAACATCGGCTGCTGGCGGAGCCGGTGAGGAAGGGATCTTTCAGTGCTCTCTGTCTCCTGTGGGTACCCCGCCTCCGGCAGCACACTCACCTGAGCTCTTCATTGTGCTTGAGTGTTTAACAGCCGGTGGTATACTGTGTGCGAGCGCCCTCGTGCCTGCCCACTATGAGTATGCGTGTTGCCCCCAGGCCCAGTGCACCTTTGGATGACACACAAAAGCCACTATTTTGAAAAAAAAACACAAGTTTTTACTTTTTCCTATAATACATATCCAAAAAAAAAAAAAAAATACAAAAAAAAATGTATTCATCAATTTAGGCCGATATATTTATTCTACTACATATTTTTCGTAAATAAAATTGCAAAAAGTGTTTATTGATCTGCGATTTGTATCGGAACTGCAACATTGCAGGGGACAGGTTGGACCCTTTTTTTGGGACCACTGACATTTATACAGCGATCAGAGCTAACAAATAGCCACTGATTATTGTATAAATGTCATTAGCAGGGAAGGGGTTAAGCTGCAGGGGGCAATCAGGGGGTTAAATGTGTTCCCTCAGTGTGTTCTAACTGTGTGGGGGGCTGGGCTGGCAGGGGCATGACAGATCTAAATAATCCCGATTACAGGGATCAGTAGATCACTGTCATGTCCCCTGTCAGAATGGGAAACCGCCGTGTTCACACTGGCGGTTCCCTGTTCTGCCTCTGTATTAGGTGATCACGGGTTGCTGACGGGCATCGAGCCTGGGGGCACACTCACGCAACGTGCGGCGGGCACGAGAGCACGCTGGAGGCGCGCTGCTGCGTGAATTGGCATTTATAGACAACGAATTGAGAAGCCTATTTGGGTAAAAATAAATAAATAAAAAAATACTAGAAATAATAAAAAGTATCCCCCGAAGTAAATCCAGCGTCAATCTTGATGAATGCAGCTGAGTTTCCAAATAAGGAAAATTTTGTCCGAAATTCAATATGGAACAAAACGAATCGCACTTGTCTACTGCATACTGCTTGTCAGCACAGGAAATGATTGGCTCCTTGTTCTGCTTCTTCCTGCTGTACAAAGACTGCTTGAGGCGGATACCAGGTCAGATTCCGGCCTCACACTTTATGCATTTAAAAACACATAACATTATGTATTATCGATCACAGAGCATTTATTTGCATCTGTTCTATCTGCCCAGGGTTTAGCTTTAAATCTAATTATGGCTTGCTGATTCTCAGGACAATGTCAGGGTACTTATTGCTGCAAGAAAACAACTCAACTTCTATGATTAGAACTCAAGAGAGAACATTTATTTTTGGATGTTGATGTGGCGTCGCACCTGCGATAAAGCACCTGTGTTTAAGTTAGATTGCACGCAAAAACGTGTAAAAAAAACAACATTTTCTACCATACATTGATCCTTCTACAAGTTTATTAGATGCTAAAATTCAGCAAAGTGTATGCTTCACACTGCTGCGAACTGTACTGCGAATAGATTGCGTTGTGATAGATTAAATTCGCAAGTCATCTCCAATAACATAGTGTTCTACCAGTGCAGTTCACATTGATGCGTTGCGAATCGAATCCGTGAAGAAAAAGGGTCCTGTGCGAGTTTGATCCGTGTGCGTTGCGAATTCAGCTCCATAGACTACAATAGAACACAGATTGAAAACGCAATCTCCCATTCACATCACTGCGATAGCTTCCCCCTCCAACTCCAGCTACAGCTTTGCAGTAGATTCGCACCAACACATGTAGAAATCGCACTTGTGTCTGTACTGAAAAAACTCACATCACAATCGTATTCAATTCGCAGAAAATTCGCACCGCAGCAGTGTGAACCCAGCCTAAGTTGCATTGGTCCTTCCAAAGAGGGTCTATCTATTTGGAAGGCACCTGAGAGTCCTCTGAAACAATTAAAATGGGCTATATATGCAAACATTTTTAACATATTGATCGTACAATCAATTGTAACAATCAGCTATATGCAATAATTTTCAACATATTGATCAATGAACCAATTGTAACAACCAACAATAAACTGTGACAATTTGTAACATATTGACCAATTTGGACACATATTTATTAGGCCCCTGTCACACCGGGGCCGGCCGAGCATTAGAGGTAAAACACAGCTAATTTGCGGCGTTTTACCACTCGTTATATCGGCGCTATTCGGGCGGCGGCAGTGTGCTTTTAATCCCCCCACAAGGGGTTAAACAGGGGTTAAAAGTGCCGGTTAGCGGCACTACCGAAGCGGTGTTCTGCACTTCGGGAGCGCTGCCCCATTGTTTTCAATGGGCAGGGGCGGTATAGGAGCAGTGAATACACCGCTCCAACACTGCTGCAAAGATGCGGCTTGCAGGACTTTTTTTACCGTCCCGCAAGCGCACCACCCCAGTGTGAAAGCACTCAGGCTTTCACACTGGGGTGTATTGGGGGGAGTTTTTCAGGTGCTTTTTAGTCACTAGTTTTAGCGCAAAAGCGCCTGAAAAATGCCTTGGTGTGAAAGGGGTCTTAGGGCCCTTTCACGCGGGCTTTCCGTGTGAAGGGTCCATTTTTGCTCAGCGGGGATCGACTGAGCCAACGGATGGCGGCTCCGTCTCCGCTCACTGAGATGGAACTGTCAGAGCCCCGCTCTGCTCTAAGGGGGTCGGATGACAATGGACCGCCTGTCCGTTGTCATCCGATTCACTCCGATCTGATTCTACAGATGGATGGAAAATAGGGTTTCTATCCGTCTGTTTTTCACGTACAGTATCAGAGAGTGACGGGTGTCAGTGGACATGTTTCCGCTGACATCTGCCCCTCCATAGGGCTGCATTGAGTGTCCGTTCAGGTCCACCTGAACAACGGACAGGCGGACCTGAACGGAATGCCCATGTGAAAGGGCCCTTAGATGGTTCAAAGTTTGATTGACAGACAAAATAAGCCAGGTGGTGCTTTGATGACCGCATTTCCCCTTTTCTTTTTCCGCCGGAGAACCTGAAGCTATCCAGGACCCTTGCTGTGTTCAAGGTTGACCATTTGGATTTATCAGGCTGGCTGGGTTATTGAATGCGCACTTTTAACATTAGTCTGGTGAGTTTTTATTTATTTATTTCAGGTACTTATACAGCGCCGCCAATTTACGCAGCACTTTACTTTACTTTACTTAGATATTGTACATTCACATCAGTCCCTACCCTCAAGGAGCTTACAATCTAAGGTCACTAACTCACATTCATACACATACAAGGGCCAATTCAGACAGGATCTAATTTACCTACAGCATGTCTTTGGAGTGTTGGAGGAAACCGGAGTACCCAGAGGAAACCCACACAGGCATAGGGAGAACATGCAAACTCCAGGCAGGTAGTGTCATGGTTGGGATTCAAACCAGCGTCTCTTTTGATGCCAGGCGAAAGTGCTACCTACTACACCACTGTGCCGCGAGTTTGAATTGCATATGGTGGTGGTGTGTCACTATTGGAAGTCACTTCATTCACTTTCTTGGGAGACCAGTGTGTAGCTGTTTACTATTTTTGGCATACTGCACTATGTCTGCTTTAATTTTATTTTATACCATGTGTGGAACCAACAACGATGGGACATCTTTATGACTCTACAACATACTAGATACCATTTAGCGCATTTGCTGTTCTCTAACCGAGACAGCATGTGGATCTGGTGAGTGGATATTTCTTCTATCTGCGTCTTTTTTGGAAGCGTTTAGTTTGGACCACTTTACAGTTGGACTTCATATGGACTATTTTTGCATTATTAATTTTGCACGTTGATTTAGCACATATTTTATTTACACTGAGAGACTTTATATGATGTGATATTTTCATATGTACTCATGCTATATTTGTTTATTGTAGCGCCACATTTTATATTTTTATTTATTTCAAGGTTGTGTTATTTTTTCTTGCTGGCAGCTTCTTTTTTGGCTTTGTTAGCGCTCATTGATTCATTTTTTATTAGACAAAATGATTGATCTTGTTTTATTTGATTTTTATAAGTGATGCAACTGCAAAGACAAGAAACAGAGGGCACACACGCCTAGTGCATTATCTTTGTGATTGCTTTATTAATATGAAAGGTATAGATATATACTCACAAATGGCAACATCAAATAGACACATAACAGCCCACAGTATGCTCCGAACAGTCTTGTCCACTGGGCAAGACCCAAAATGGGGGAAGAACTGCAGAAAACTGCACTTTGCATTTTTGTCTAGACACTCCTTTTAAATGTATAAACAGAGAGAGGAAATGCCCTACAAACATTTAATCAGAGGAGAAAATACTCTATGAACATTCACTCAGTAGAGAAAATGCCTTACAGACATTCAGTCAGTAGAGAAAATACCCTACAAACATTCAATCAGTAGAGAAAATACCATTTGACATTCAATTAGTAGAGGAATACCTTACAAACATTTAATTAGAGGAGAAAATACTATATGAACATTCAATCAGTAGATAATATACCCTACAGGCGTTCAATCAGTAGAGAATTACCCTACAGACATTCAACCAGTAGAGAAAATACCCTACGAACATTCAATCAGTAGAGAAAATACCCTTCAAACATTCAATCCGTAGAGAAAATACCCTTTGCACATTCAATCCATAGAGAAAATACCCTTTGCACATTCAATTAGTAGAGAAAATGCCCTACAAACATTTAATCAGAGGAAAGAATACTCTAAGAACATTCAATCAGGAGAGAATATACCATACAGGCATTCAATCAGTAGGGAAATTGCCCTACAGACATTTAACCAGTAGAGAAAATACCCTACAATCATTCAATCAGTAGAGAAAATACCCTTTGTGCATTCAATTAGTAGAGAAAATGCCCTACAAACATTTAGTCAGAGGAAAAAACACTCTAAGAACATTCAATCAGGAGAGAATATACCCTACAGGCATTCAATCAGTAGAGAAATTGCCCTACAGACATTTAACCAGTAGAGAAAATACCCTATGAACATTCAATCAGTAGAGAAAATACCCTTTGTACATTCAATTAGTAGAGGAAATGCCCTACAAACATTTAATCAGAGGAGAAAATACTCTACAAACATTAAATTAGTAGAGAAAATACCCTACACACATTCAATCAGAAGAGAAAATGCCCCACAAATATTGTTGGTAGAGAAAATATCATAAAAACATTCAATCAGAAAAGAAAATATCCTAAGAACATCCAATCAACAACAACTGCTTTACACACACAGACAAGCTAAAATTCACACTAAAACAAACTAACAGGATTGATACCATTTTCAAAAACAGTAAATGTTCCAAACTCCAATTTGCCCGATTCCCGCAACAGACATAGATCTACAAAAATCCTTAATAAGAATGCTTTGGAAGATGTATTTCTGGTACACCGGTCCATGATTCAGAGGGGTGAGGGAGGTTTGGGGGTAAATTTGGGTACTGTCTGGACATACACTTTAAGATTGATTGATCAAATATAAATATTGATCAGAAGGGGTGGGGTTTGTGACATCACTGCCCAACCTCTCCACCTCATCCAATCAGAGAAAGTTTTGTAGTAGTGGTGCATTCTAAAGTGATTTCCAGATTTCACAGGAAAGGTAGTTATGACACGTACATATTTACCAAGCGTATGCATACATTTACTTTGCCTAATTATTAATTATTTCACATTCAGTGAAATTGTCCCCAAACTGAGCCTCTCAAGTTCACTCAGCGAGCTGCTTAGATGAAACGTATTGCATAAAAAGTTTTACTTTTTTGAATCCTCTTTATATTATATCTTTTATTAAAAAGTGCATTTATGGGAAGGGCTTATTAGTGGTTGGGTAATTGATTTAATTTTGTGTTCTTTGGATTTGTTTTCTTTTTTATGTGCATTTGATTGTTATTTGTATACAGATTTCAGATGGTTTAAAGGGGCACCCCTAACCCTCTGGGGCTATCATTGCACTCTTAAAAACTAACCAAAACCACCTATCTGACCTTGCCCATTGACTTCAATACAATATTGAATACTCCAAAATGGTGAAACTTTAACAATATCTTTGGCATTTCACCAGAATTAACCTTATCATGTGCTGAAAGTACTGGTGTTAATAGCAAACAATCCCACATGAAGATCTAGATGGTATCGGCCACTCGGCTATTGTTTCTTTGAAGACTTCAGATCTTCTGTTACTCAATTTGCCACCCTTCTGCTGGCGTTTCACCCACCCTTATCGTTATTAAATGAATGAAAAGACCCAACAGGGACCTGTATAATGTCTGAAGCCAATGGGTAGAGTTAGGAACCCAAGCACAAAGATTTCAGCACCAAAGTTGAGAAAGAATAAATAAATTTAAAAAAAACAGTGATGGATTACACTTTCAATCTTCTACCAAGTTTTGGTGGACTGTTCTTTTTATTATATTTATGTACCTATATTTTGCATTTTTTGTTTTGTTTTGTTTTTTAGCACATTGCTTTCAAGAATTAATGTATTTGGATTATATATTCACTTTCGCGTTCCTGCCCTTATCTTCTCTATAAGCTGTACAACCTGGGCAACTTCCAGGAAGCAAATATTCATCTCTGTTTCTATAATGTTCAAAAAGTCTCAGTAGAAGACATGCAGAAAGTCTAAAGTTAAAATTCTCAAACAAAAAAAGTTCTAATTCCTTCGGGTTCAACACACTTATTATGTGCCTATAACTGTCATAGTCTCCTGGATACAATTTGAAGCAGAACTGCAGTCATCTATATATATTTGTACAAAAAATGATGGCTTCGGTTATGATACAATCCAAAAATCATTTTACCAAAATCAGGCTGCATCATATTAAATAACAGAGCAAAGGTATTACACATCTACAGTTTAGGTGTTTTATGTAAAAAGTAATTTCACCCGTGAAAAATATATTTATAGTCTTTCAGTCTTTCTTTCTTCATTTCTTTCTTTCTTTCTTTCTTTCTTTCTTGAACGGGTTTAACTTGTTTTTAAACCTGGAGTCATTCTTCAAATGCAATGTGAGATCAAAACAAATTAAAACTTTATGAAAAAAATAGAAAGTCCTTTTTCTTTCTTTTTCTGTCTTTCTTTCTTCTTTCTTTCTTTCTTTCTTTCTTTCTTTCTTTCTTTCTTTCTTTCTTTCTTTCTTTCTCGATCTGCTTCAACTTGTTATAATACCTGGAGTCCTTCTTCAAATGCAATGTGAGATCAAAACAAAGTAAAACTTAAAAATTAGAAAGCTTTATTTCTTTATTTTTTTCTTTCTCTCTCTCTCTCTCCCTTTCCTTCTTTCTTTCCTTTTTTCTTTCTTTCTCTCTTTCTTTCTCTCTCTCTCTCTCTTTCTTTTTTTATTTCTTTATTTCGAAAGATTAAAAATTCAAAATGAAACAAAACTAGAGTGTAACGTAAACTTCTTCCTGAGGTCCATAATATTGTTCAACTTCGTCTAGCTCTTTCTTTCTTTCTTTCTTTCTTTCTTTCTTTCTTTCTTTCTTTCTTTCTTTCTTTCTTTCTTTCTTTCTTTCTTTTTTTCTCTCTCTCTCTCTCTTTCCTTTTCTCTCTCTCTCTCTCTTTCTTTCTTTTTCTCTTTCTCTCATTCTTTTTCTTTCTTTCTCTCTCTCTTTCTTTTTTCTCTCTCTCTCTTTTTCCCTCTTTCTTTCTTTCTTTCTTTCTTTCTTTCTTTCTTTCTTTCTTTCTTTCTTTCTTTCTTTTCTTTCTTTCTTTCTTTCTCTCTATCTCTCTTTCTTTCTTTCTCTCTCTTTCTTTCTTTCTCTTTTTTCTCTCTCTCTTTTTCCCTCTTTCTTTCTTTCTTTCTTTCTTTCTTTCTTTCTTTCTTTCTTTCTTTCTTTCTTTCTTTCTTTCTTTCTTTCTTTCTTTCTTTCTTTCTTTCTTTCTTTCTTTCTTTTTCTCTCTCTCTCTCTCTTTCCTTTTCTCTTTCTCTCTCTCTCTCGTTCTTTCTTTTTCTCTTTCTCTCATTATTTTTCTTTCTTTTTCTCTCTCTCTCTCTTTCCTTTTCTCTTTCTCTCTCTCTCTTTCTTTCTTTTTCTCTTTCTCTCATTCTTTTTCTTTCTCTCTCTGTCTCTCTTTCTTTCTCTTTTTCTTTCTTTCTTTCTTTCTTTCTTTCTTTCTTTCTTTCTTTCTTTCTTTCTTTTTCTCTCTCTCTCTCTCTCTTTCCTTTTCTCTTTATCTCTCTCTCTCTTTCTTTCTTTTTCTCTTTCTCTCATTCTTTTTCTTTCTCTCTCTGTCTCTCTTTCTTTCTTTCTTTCTTTCTTCCGTTCTTTCTTTCTTTCTTTCTTTTTTTCTCTCTCTCTCTCTCTTTCCTTTTCTCTCTCTCTCTCTCTTTCTTTCTTTTTCTCTTTCTCTCATTCTTTTTCTTTCTTTCTCTCTCTCTTTCTTTTTTTTTCTCTCTCTCTTTTTCCCTCTTTCTTTCTTTCTTTCTTTCTTTCTTTCTTTCTTTCTGTCTTTTTCTCTCTCTCTCTCTCTCTCTCTCTTTCCTTTTCTCTTTCTTTCTCTCTCTCTCTTTCTTTCTTTCTCTCTCCCTCTCTTTCTTTCTTTCTTTCTTTCTTTCTTTCTTTCTTTCTTTCTTTCTTTCTTTCTTTCTTTCTTTCTTTCTTTCTTTCTTTCTTTCTTTCTTTCTTTCTCTCTCTCTCCCTCTCTCTCTCTTTCTTTCTTTCTTTCTTTCTATCTTTCTTTCTTTCTCTCTCTCTCTCTCTCTCTCTTCATTTATTTCTTTATCTGTCTCTTTTTCTTTCTTTCTTTCTTTTTTTCTTTCTTTTTCTTTTCTTTCTCTGCCCCCTCTCTCTTTCTTTCTTTCTATTTTTTTTTTCTTTCTTTCTTTCTTTCTTTCTTTCTTTCTTTCTTTCTTTCTTTCTTTCTTTCTTTCTTTCTTTCTTTCTTTCTTTCTTTCTTTCTTTCTTTCTTTCTTTCTTTCTCCATGGTTGTTAAAAGAAAATTCTATATTGCCCAGGTGCCATCTATCCATTTCCCAACCATCTCAGTGTCTCCTAAATTGTACTGATATGCTGAGGAGGTGGGAAGGTCTGCCTAGTCATGTGACCATTGTGATTGCCTGTCATATTGTTCACATGATTGGAGGCTGGTTCTGCCAGTTCCAGTGGCGGCTGGTGGGTTCTTCTTATGGGGGGTGACAAACAGCCAGCAACCCCCGTGCAGCATGGCACTGACAGCAAACACCCCAACAGGAGTGGCCGGCAGTGTGGCACTTACAGCATCCCCCATGGGCGGTCTGGCACTTACCCACTCATTTGGTGGGCTATGGTGTCCTCTCCTGCAGTTTTCGCAGTGGCGGCTCTGGTGTCTCCTCTTCCGCCTAAGCACCAGGCATCCAATAGGATCGCCTTACGCTTTGGCCACTCAGGAAATAGGTCCTGCCAGCTCTTTCGGGTTCAGCCAGCAGGCATCCTGATGACACACCGCTAGGCCTTCCCCCCTCCTTCTCTTGAAATTAAACACTAAGGCCTCCTGGGATATGTGACAAACTTGTTATGATACCTGGAGTCTTTCTTCAAATGCAATGTGAGTTCATAAAGAAAAATAATAGAAAGTCCTTTCTTTCTTTCTTTCTTTCTTTCTTTCTTTCTTTCTTTCTTTATTTCTTTCTTTTTCTTACTTTCTCTAACAAACGCTATTACTCTCAGAGTTCTTTTTCTCAGTTAAGTGTAGTAAAATTGACAATATGTATGTCAACAAAGGGCTTGTTGATTTTACCAGGGCTCTGGTCAGCGCTAATGCTGGTGATAAAATTGATATCTTACCCAATATACTCACTAAGATTACATCCAGGTATGTCAGGAAGCCTAAAATTGCTCCCATAAAACTAGATGTAAGTTATAAAGGAGACCATATAAATACATAAAACCTGTTACAAGTGTGTATGGTCGGCGTTGAGAGCAAAGGCACTGCTTATCATCTGATTATAAATCAGGTAGTTTTGCCGGCGGTTATGTAACACCTCTACTCTCGGCACGCTGCTACCACTTGTTCTCGAAATTTGCATAGCAATAGAGTCCGAGGTCTTGGCAGCTCCTCATGTCTATAAACTAATTCCTTTCATTTTGTTGGCTCGTAATGTTGAACAGGTGTGCTTGAATGCAAAAAGGGGAAGTGGCAAGCGTTGGCAAACTACTATTTTTGGCACTTGATAAAAGCCTTCCTGCTGAAGAGATATCAACTTAAAGTGGAAGGCAAGCTGTCCATCTAATGCCATTACTGCCCAGCGTCTACAGCTAGGCCCTCGGGGCAAAAATTGGCCGATTCGTAAATAGATAACCTCACGCAGCTTGCGCCATTAAAGGTATTACGGTTACATATTGCATCTCTCAAACTGTCTTTGGGGTGTCAAAATTGAGAAGTTACAAGATAAGCCACCTGCTACACTGAGGATAAATGGGCAGCGGGCAGATTCAGCATGAGAGGCTTTTGAATTAAAACCAGCCTATCGTGAGCAACATAAATGGAAACCTTTAGAGATGAACTCAATATTGCAAAAATATATTTAAACGAGTACAGGGTGAAAATAAATGCTAGCATTTTGCTGATGCCCTGTCAATGTAAAAAAAAATCAAATATGTTTAACTAAATTAGACAAACTTCAGTGGTATACAGTGCTGTCCTCAGCTTCCATGATGGTTTTGGTGGTGCAGTGGTCCTGCCCCTGCTGCAGCCTTTGAGTTTGTGACTCACTACAAGGTACAATGTTTAAGTCAAATCATTAGTAGAAAGGACACTGAGGAAATTGTAAGTTAGACTGGATTCCTAGCACCAGAAAACCAGTGTGGACTTGTGTCCATGACCGTGCATGTGCACATTGCACATTTCACACATGCTCATTTTTCCGAGTGAAGGGGCAATGGTAGATGTACTGTGCCAGTTCACCATGCGCAAGTAAGTGAGTGTAAGCACGCACACGTACATGTGCGCATCCCAAGTACCGTGCACACTTGGCACCCAGTGGTCTGTTTAAACTGGCCTGTCACTATGAGCAGTTGGTGAATGGTCTTCAGCTTGCTCCTGTGTTCCTGAGACCTGATCCCTCATACCTGTTCACCTTTCTCTGACCTGGCTTGCCTTTGGACTCTGCTCTTGCTCCTGCTTCAATTCTGTTTACCTGATTACTCTGACCTCAGCCTGTTTATTTAACGTGTCTCTGCCTGCTGATTCTGCACTGCTTTTCCCAGCTGTTACTGATCTTGGCCTGCCTTCTGGACTTGCTCATTAGGTCCCTCACTGCCTGGCTGCTGCTGACTGCCGCCTGTCTCCTGGTGCTGCTTCCATCTCCTGCTCTGGTGTCAGGCTGCTCCTGCATCCTGTTCTGAGGACTGCATCTACCAGCTCTACCCACCTACAGAGTGGACATCATCAGTCAGCTACTACAGCACTTGTGCCACTCCTTGTCCTTAGACTCTGTCTATACCTTCAGGAGTGTTGGGCAGGATGTGCAAGAGAGGACTCCACACTGTCCCACTCTTCACCAGGTAGATGATAGAAATGCTTCCTTTTGCCTGCAGAAGACTAATGAACGCAGGGCTGAGAGATCCGCAGGGCCCGCACGCCTCACCTGGATGATGCCCAGAGTACCCAGCGATCCTGATCCTAGTCCACCTACCCCCTCTTCCTCCACTCCACAAGACCACCCAGAGCCCATGCAAATCGGGCTTCTTTGCCCATCACTAACCCCCGAAGAACGTCAGAGATGTATGGAGCACAACCTCTGCCTGTACTGTGGAGGGCCCGGGCACCTGGTGAGGAACTGTCCTGCCAAGGCCGGTAAGTGTGCTTCTGCTACTCGAGAGAGACTGATGTACCTGCCAAGTGACAAAGCTCACCTTGTCCTTTCTATCTCCCTACAGCTTCCCAGCGGGTTTATCCCAGCGCAGGCTATCTTTGACCCAGGAGCATGCAGTTGCTTTGTTGACACCACCTTCGCAGCTCACCACCAGATTCCACTGTGACCCAAAGACCACCCCATGGTTGTCCGGCCTGCTGATGGGTCGCTCATAAAATCCGGCATCGTCACTCAGGAAACCATCCCTGTACCTACCGACAAGGTGGGGGGTCTCCTGGAATTTCTACTGTTGGACTTTATCGCGTCCCCTCTATTTCCAGTCATCCTAGGCCTCCTATGGCTCTAGACACATAACCCCCACATCAACTTGACAACGGGTGAAGTACGCTTCAGTTCTCCCTACTGTCTCCACCATTGCCTGCCACAAACCCAGGAAGCAAGGCTGTTCCCGTACCCTATCATGACTTCCTGTATGTTTTTACCCTATATTCTTGAAGTGGACACCTCAGAGACGGCAGTGGGAGCAGTCCTTTCTCAGAGACAATGTCCAAAGGCCTCGCTCCATCCCATCCCAGCTGCACATAACATACAGGCCCGGGTCCAAGAATGTGAAGCCAGACGCCTGGTCCAGGATGTTTCACGTTTCGGGAGACCTTTCTCCTCCAGACACAATCTTGCCTGCCCACAGTTTCTTGCTAAACCAAGAAGACCTTCTTACCTGGATCAGGCAATCCTTAGCCAGCCTCACTGTACCGCCAGACTCTGGACTCACAGTGAAAGAAGGGCTGTGGTGGTCGGGTACCCGACTCTTCATTTCGCAGGAACTGCGCTTAACAGAGCTTGAACTTTGCCATGATCCCAAATTGGCCGGGTGCTTCGGCAGTCGCAAGATGGCAGAGCTGCTATCCCACTTGTTCTGGTGGCCTTGCCTGAATGAAGACTGCAAAGACTATGTGGGTGCTTGTCCTGTCTCTGCCAAGAACAAAACTGAAAGGTCCAAGCTTCAGTACTATTCTTGTGGTGGTGGATCACCTCACCAAAATGGCCCACTTCATACCCATGAAGGGCACTTCATGCTCAGACAGCAGAGACTTTCATAAAAGAGGTGGTCTGTCTCCACGGAATCCCCATCAGTATAGTGTCGGACGGGGGGGGGGGGGTGCAGTTTACATCTCGCTTCTTGAGATCCCTGTGTTCCTCTCTGGGAATTGACCTTGCCTTCTCTTCAGTGTATCACCCACAGTCGAATGGCCAAACGGAGATGACCAACCAGACCCTCGAGCAGTACCTCCATTGCTACTCCTCGTACTCCCAGGATGACTGGGTTTTCCTGTTGCCGGTAGCCGAGTTTGCCTACAATAACTCAGTTCATTCTGCTACCAAGCAATTCCCATTCTGGGCGAATCCAGGCTACCATCCTATCTTCCTACCTAATCTGTTAACGGAGAGTACAGTACCTGCCATGCAGGAAGTCACCCAGTTCCTAGAAAGAAACAACAAACTTCTACAAGAGACTCTCTCTCAGACTCAGGCACTCAACAAGAGAAATTTTGATAAAGGGAGGCAAGGAGAATTGGAACTCCAACCTGGTCAATGGGTCTGGTTGTCAACGAAAAACCTCAGACTATCCTGCCCCTCCAAAAAGCTAGGGGCAAAGTACATTGGGCCCTTTCCAGTAAAAAGGAAGATCAACAGGGTGGCATACGAACTGGACCTACCCCCTTTGCTTCACATCCACCCAGTTTTTCTTGTAAACTTGCTTAAACTAGTGGTCAAGGATCTCTTTCCTGGGCGCAGTACAGCCCCACCAGAACTGGTCTTGGTGGACGGAGAGGAGGAGTTTGAGGTGGAAATCATGCTCGACTGCAGGAGAAGAGGGGGCATTGTTCAGTTCCTGGTGAAGTGGAAGGGCTATGGGCCTGAAGAAAGCTTTTAGGAGCCAGAAAGCAATCTGCATGCCAGGAGAGTTAATTAGGGTTTTCTGGAGAAGACATCCAGCCAAGAGGGCCTGTTTGGGCATCCGAAGGCTGCCCCTTTGGGGGGACAATGTAAGGAAACATCTGTGGCCATTGGAATGCCTGTGCGTGGGCGCACATAGCGTGTGCGTGCGTCTGTGTGGGCGCGCATATGCACCGGCATTGCCGCTAAAATGGCCATTTAAGCAGACAGCACCCTGCAACCAGTGCTGTCCGTTCTACAGCGTTCCTGTATCCTGTGATCCCTGTGTTTACTCTAAGAGACTTCCTGTACCTGTGACCCTCGCTTTCCTTGGACTTTGTTTGATCTCTGCCTGCCCTGACCCTTGCCTGTCTCTGACTATTCTTTTGCATGCTCCTTTGTACCTCCACTGCCCGCACATTGCCGACCCTGCTTGTACCCGACTATCCACCTGCCTGACCCATCTGTACCGCACTGCCAGCCTGTTACCAACCCAACCTGCATCACCATTCTTCTGCCTGTACAAGTCCCAGTGGACCCTCATCTACCACCAGTTACCAAGTCCAGCCCTCGTGTCCCCCTGTGCTCTAGATCTCCCTGTCTACACTACCAGGGGTTCTCGAAACAGGGCCGTAAGAGAGGTTGTCCCCTGCATAAGTTAGACTCGACCACCAGGTACGAGACACACAGAATACAAGTGATATGCAGGAAAGCAGGAGCATGGAGAAACTAAGAAGTTATTCAGGCAAAGTGAGTTGCACTGAGCATGTCTATATAAAGCAGATTGAGAGGCGGACTAGAAGGGAAAGGAATATAAAACTACAGTGGACAACGCCCATAGGTGAGCACATGTGAGTAGAAACACAGGTCCAGCAGACTCACTGCAGCAAGGAGGTGAGAATTTCACAAGCAGGTAACTGCAGGCTAAACTGTGACACCGATTGTGTTTTTGTTTTATCTTTTCAATTGTTTTCACTGATTTTATTTAATTTTATTTTCAATTGTTCAAAAACAAAATAAAAGAAATAAAGTACAAAATTGTATTTATTTCATCTAGACTCATAATATTTGTAAAAAAAAATGGGGTGTGTTCATAATACATTTGCATAGCAGTTCGCCTAGTGAAAGTGCATGTATATGTATTTGTTGCAAATGGGGTAAAAATGTGCTATTTCCTGTGCAGGTTGAATGATTTTCATTGATTTAAAACAGAAAATACTGCCTTTGACTGCTAGATGGTGTTAAGTATCATAGAATTTTACTATGTACAATCTTCTCTAGCTCTGTAAAACAAAAGCTGATACAAAATAATGCTAATTATATGGTTTATTAACTACAGGTACTTATACAGTGCTTAAAATGTATGCAGCACGTTACGTATACAGTATATTCTACATTCACATCCGTCCCTGCCCTCAAGGAGTTTACAGTCTAAGGTCCTGAACTCACATTCATACATACACATACTAGGCAGGGGCCAATTAACCTACCAGCATGTCTTTGGAGTGTAAGAGGACACCTACACAGGCAGAACATGCCAATTCCAGGCAGGTAGTGCCATGGTTGGGATTTGAACTGACGACCCTAGCGCTGCCACATGATTACCCAAGTGTTAAAGTTTACTTCTTGCAACATCAGGACTATTCTTTGTCAAATGTTTGCAGGTTTAGCTGGCCGCTATTGCCATAGGCATGCCCCCGGAACTACATCTCCCAAGAGCCTTTTCCTTATACATAGGATGTGATTGCTTGTTTATTTGTTAATTCAATGATTATTTGTTTACTTTCACTTTTTATTTTTTAGTGAAGAAATTGCCAAATAATGAGGATAATAAAGGGCTTTTTTTTTTTTACAAGAACAGGTCCAGGTAGGTTAAAAAGTAGCTCCTATAATCCTCAGGTACCATTTAAAGCCGGCTGAACTCTTACCACCCAAATATACCTTAAAGTAGAATTGCACCCAAATTCTAACTAAGTGTAAATCTACTCCCACCCCCATTCTAAGACTATTTTATCTACCCTGTAAAAGAAAATATGTATATACTTACCAGTTTTGAAGCTGGAACACATGGTTGAATCCCAACACCGGCTTCAGTGTAGAGTGACAGCCAACAATGGATGCCCCATAGAAAGTCTATGCGTGACGTCATTGCCCAGGCTTTGCAGCCGTTGTTGCTGCCTCTCCTCTACACTGAAGCTGGCGCTGGAAGCTGGACATGCGACCATACCGGAGCAGCTTCAGAATAGATAAAGACATATTTTCTTTTACAGGGTAGATAGAATAGACGGATCAAAATTCATCTGGTCCAACAGGATCCAGCTAAACTTTGATCCGTCTATAGGCAGGCTGGTTTTATTGAAATCAATCTATCAAATGGCTTCAGTACAACAAACTTGTTGGGTTATTTTTGTGCGATTACTCCCACTGGCTTTAGCCAGCCACAGTAATCATTGTAATCTGATGGCGAGTAAAGCCCCCGCTGTCACAATACAATAGTGCAGTGGGTGGGATTACCTAACTGACACTGACTGTGTTGGTGGGGGAATTGAGCAACTTTATTTCCTTCTACCTGTGGCTGACTAAAGTTAGACCTTGACTAGAATTTTTATATCACCTTTCCTATTGGCTTCAATGCATTTACCAACATTTGGATAAAATCTCCTGGCTTTTATCCAAATGTTGCCATGTTTATATTGACAATACAATTATTTATCTGGTACAAGAAGACCCCATTATTAAAATTTCATCAGAATTAAAATTGTCAATGTCATGTATCCCAAGTGCCAGCCATACAAGGTATCCCCAATATTTTAAGATGTGTATGAGGGGGAATACTTCATACAGTGAGGGAAAAATGTATTTCATCCCCTGCTGATTTTGTACATTTGCTCACTGACAAAGAAATAATCAGTCTATAATTTTAATGGTTGGTTTATTATGACAGTGAGAGACAGAAGAACAAAAGTATCCAGAAAAAAACGCATTTCGAAAAAGTTATAAATTGATTTGCTTTTTAATGAGTAAAAAGAGTATTTGATCCCCTATCAATCAGCTAGATTCCCATCTCTCCACCATGGCCAAGATAAAAGAGCTGTCCAAGGATGTCAGGGACAACATTGTAGACCTACACAAGGCTGGAATGGGCTACAAGACCATTGCCAAGCAGCTTGGTGAGAGGGTGACAACAGTTGGAGCAATTATTTGCAAATGGAAACACAAAATAACTGTAAATCTCCCTCAGTCTGGGGCTCCATGCAAGATCTCACCTCGTGGAGTTTCAATGATCATAAGAATGATGAGGAATCAGCTGAGAACTACACTACGACGGTCAATGATCTCAAGGCAGCTGGGACCATAGTCACCAAGAAAACAATTGGTAACACACTACGTCGTGAATGACTGAAATCCCGCAGCACCTGCAAGGTCCCCCTGCTCAAGAAAGCACAATGTACAGCCCGTCTGAAGCTTGCTTATGAACATCTTTATAATTCAGAGGAGAACTGGGTGAAAGTGTTGTAGTCAGATAAGACCAAAATCAAGCTCTTTGGCATCAACTCAAGTCGCCGTGTTTGGAGGAGAAGGAATGCTGCCTATGACCCCAAGAACAACATCCCTGCCATCAAACTTGGAGGTGGAAACATTATGCTTTAGGGGTGGTTTTCTGATAAAGGGACAGGACAACTTCACCACATCAAAGGGACAATGGATGGGGCTACGTACTGTCAAATCTTGGGTGAGAACCTCTTTCCCTTAGGCAGGGCATTGAAAATGGGTCGTGGATGGGTATTCCAGCAAGCAATGACCCAAAACACACGGCCAAGGCAACAAAGGAGTAGCTCAAAAAGAAGCACATTAAGGTCATGGAGTGGCCTAGCCAGTCTCCAGACCTTAATCCCATAGAAAATATGTGGACGGTTTATACTTGCCTAAGTGCGTGCAGCACCGGTCTGATTCTGCATCTGTCCCCTGGTGCCTCTACACTGAAATATGAGCGATCGAACACCACTGATCAATCGGTTTTCACAGCTCCCCAAGCAGAGAGCTGCAGACTGTCAGTCACAGCTCTCTACTCATCTACCTCCACGCTCATTGGAGCACTGAGCTGTGGAGGGGCGGAGCGTGCCATCTCAGGCTCTCAGTGGCTCGCTAAGAGGCTGAGACGGGTGTCTGTCCAGGCACTTGGCTGATCCAGACTTTGTGGTCGAGATGACGGACATCCGTGATGTCAGTAGCGAACGGATTGCAAAACGAATTGCACTCCTGTGATCCACAGGAGAAGCCCAGCCAAACAAGCTTTGGCTGGACTTCTCCTTTAATGACGTGGAGAGGATCTGCAAAGATGCAAAGAGGAGTGGGGCAAAATCCCTCCTGAGATGTGTGCAAACCCGGTGGCCAACTACAAGAAACGTCTGATGTCTGATTGCCAACAAGGGTTTTGCCACCAAGTACTAAGTCATGTTTTGCGAAGGGGTCAAATACTTATTTCACTCATTAAAATGCAAATCAATTGATAACTTTTTTGAAATGCATTTTTCTGGATATTTTTGTGCTTATTCTGTCTCTCACTTAATCAGCAGGAGATTGAATCATTTTTTCCCTCTCTGTACACCAAAAGTCTTTAACTAGTAAAACCAATTACAGACAGAGTTTACCAGTTTTCTTATTATTATTTACCACATATTGTATTGATATACCTTGAGTCCTTCTTTAAATGCAATGTGAGTTCATACCAAAGTAAAACTTAAAGGAAAAAGAATAGAAAGTTGTTAGGTTCGTTACCACGCCATTATAGAGGAAAGATTTCATTACACAGATGGTGACATCCCAATGTCTATCGTAAAAACACAGCAGGCATAAATGATTTTCAAGACCATACTGACTATAAAATTACACTAATACTAATGTCACTGTAAACTTCATTATGGGGAATATTATATTATATTAGGATTTGGCACTTAGGGAGGTGAAATTGAAGAGAATAAAAGTTTGTATTGGATTACCTGCCAAAAAAAAAAAAAAATCAATGCAGAAACTCATGAAAATTACAAGAAATTATAAGTTACATTTGTTGTGAGGAAATAGGTCTTTGGAGAGAGCCTAGGCATCCTAAAGCACAAGTCTGCTTTTAAAGTGCGCCCGTATGAAACAAAAACAAATGGAAAAAAAAGAAACTGTATAACCCCTTTTCTGCCATAGTAATTTTTGCATTTGTTGCACACATTTTTAAAAAATCATTACAGGTTAAAGGTTACTTAAAACCCTCTCCATTATATATTTTCTGAAAGCAGACACCTTAGAGAATAAAACAATGGTTATTCTAATTTTTGTATGTCACGCAATATTAGTATAATGGTTAATAAAGCCCAATATTTCAGTAGAAATCACACTAAAGTTAATCTTAGGGCACACAAGAGCAATATATTACTCAATATTGGTAAAATATAAAAGCTGAGGTTGGGATACTGCTTGTGATGGTTCCCACGCTTTTTTAAGGCGTGTTCAAAATAGTGGCAAGAACTGCGATTCCTTTCAAATCTCTTGGATCACTTTTCAAAAACATTTGACAGGTGGTGACCATTTGGAGGAGGTGGTGTCTGCCTCCCCCCACCCCAAGGCACCTGGTTCCCATGTTGATGGGGACAAGGGCCCCTTCAACTGGGCAGTGGTTTTGGGAGTCTGCGAGCGGGGGGCTTTTCAGAATATGGAAGCCCCCTTTTACAAGGAGGCGCCAGATCCCGGCCCCCTCCCTATGTGAATAAGTATGGGGTACATTGTGCCCCTAACCATTCGCCAAAAAAAGTGTCAAAAACAAATAAAAACAGGAGGCAGTTTTTTACAATTCCTTTATTAAAAAATAAAAAACAATGTCCACCAATGTAGATCCGTCATCAATTGTGATGCCCGCTGCACCGCCAGACCCTAAAAAACGCCACAATGAAGGCAAACCACCAAATGCCTGCTCCGCTATTTGACAGTTCCTAAATAGGTAAGGGGCAGGGCCACCTGGTGACGTCACCTGGTGGCACTGCCCCTTGTGATGTCACTGACTGGTGCATGCTGGGTTGGTGACGTCACAAGGGAGCGGTGTTCCCAGGTGGCCCCAGCCCTTATCTATTTAACAACTGGCAAACAGCAGAGCAGGCATTCAGCGGTTAGCCTTTGTTACAGAGAACTATGGAGTGGCCCTTGGAAGTCGCACATCTAGTTGTCTAGGAGTGGTGAGTAGAGTGGCAACCTCAGCCTGGACTCCAACCAGGCCATGCCTTTGCACAGACGGGGCATTTTTTTTTCAGGTCCTTCATGATTGACAATGGATCTAGATCAGGGGGACACTGTTATTTTATTTTTTTTAATCAAGGAATTGTCAAAAACTGCCTCCTGTCTTTATTTATTTGTTTTTGGCGATGGGTAGGGGTACAATGTACCCCATACTCATTCAATTAGGGGGAAGGGATCTGAGGGTGCCCTTGTTAAAGTGGGCTTCCAGATTCTGATAAGCTGTCTGCCCACAAACCCCCACAACCACTGCCCAGGGTTGTTGGGAAGAGCCTTGTCTCTATCAACATGGGAACATGGTGCTTTGGGGTGGGGGGGGCAGAGCCCCTCCCACCCCAAAGCACTCCCCTTATGTTGTGGGCATGTGGCCTGGTATGGTTCAGGAGGGGGGGCCAGCAAGCGGACTTTCCTGTTCTGCAGGCTGCATGCTCGGATAAGGGTCTGGTATGGGTTTTGGGGGGACCCCACGCCTTTTTTTTTTTACATGTTGGCATAGGGTTTCCCTATAAATCCATGCCAGACCCAGAGGGTCTGGTAAGGATTAGGGGAACACCCACACTGTTTTTTTTTTTATTTTTTCTATTGCTAGCAATGTTTTTTTTTATTCATTCTGCTGTCAGCGGGGAAGCCCGTTGTCAGCTGATAACTCATCCATTGCTCCTTAACAACCAGCTATTCACTGTGCAAAGCTTTGCCCAATAAGGGCTTAGAATGCACTGAGCAGCGCCTTGCAAATTCAGGTGTTTGCCGAAACAGGTGATATTTGGGCCAAACTTTTGCTTGGCTCGACCTGCTCACCCAACTCTATTATTCAGGGCCTTCCAAAAATATATCATGTTTGGAGATGCTAAGTCAATTTCTAGCCAAAAATTCTGTCCTTTACATGTGTGCAAAAAATAACAAAATTGCCTCGGATGCAAAGTGGTTAATCTTATCACATAAATAAATATAAAGAAAACAAACAAAAAAAAATGGACGTAAAAAAATCAGACCGCGCCGAGAATGATTTAATCATCATTAATGCCATGTTGTCATAACTCTTTACACAATAATGAAAGATTTGTTTATTTAGCAATACACGCTCAAATATTTACCCTGATCCTTAAAGTAAGTTTATTCGCCATTAAGTCAACTCTAACTTTTCCTCGCCGCGTCCCCCTGACATGGTTTGGCTGCGTCGGAATATGATATATTCTGCTATGCTTCTTACTTATGTATCTACTTTATTTTTTAATTTCTCAGATAAGGAATTGTAAATACAGATGGTATCTTCGTACTTATCCGAGAACGAGAAATTTATGGCTTATGTGAACCACGGAAAAAGCAGACATGAAACGGCGCCATTTTTGCTGATCGCATCTTTCATTTCCCAGCGGAAAATTGTTTCCATGTGGGCTGCTGGAGACATGTGAAACGGCAGAAGTTAAAGTTCTTATCGAGGATTGTGCCCGAGAAACAAAAGATAAACATAAAAGAAAGGTTTTGTTTTTAGTTTTATTATTTAGGAAACGAGATTCAGGTCGAAGCTTCTGTTTTATTTCAGCTAAAAAAAAAGAGAAAAATCTAGAGGAATGAAAAGATAATCGTCTTTCTGACAAAACGCAGGAAGGACGAACCGTCAGAAAATAGTTGGAGCTGAATGGTGTCCTTCACGGTTGACTGTTTTGTAATTTTTTTATTATCATTATTTTATTTTAACCCCGATTTATTGTATGCATTGTGATATTACTACGTTATTGCAATTGCTAGCGCAATCTTTATGCGATTCCATGTGTCACATAGCACAGCCTATTAATTGAATGGGCTGTCCTATGTGCGTTTGTCGCCCAAAAAAAAAACCCTGCTCCTTTTTGGGCGATCACATGGTTTTTAAAGGCGGGGTTTGCAGCGATTGTTGCGTGACAATGCTGGTGGATTCGCATTGCGCTTTGGGCACCATTAAAGGATAATGGTACCCAAACGTTGTGTGTTGTGCTGCAATTGACCCCGCGATTTGGAATCGCGGGCAGAAATCGCGGTGATTCTGCCCCCCCTATTCGAAAACGCAAAGTGCGAATGGAGCCCTAGAACTGGCTAACACCATGGATGCGCTGTGCGTTCCTGTGCGACTCACATGCGATCTGGGTGCAGTGCAATTTCAGCCAATTCATTTGAATGAGCTGAAATTGCCCCGGACCGCACTAAAAGTAGCACTACTTTAACATACGCACAACAATTGGATCACCGGATACTACTCTACCATGCTTTTCAGTGACGGAAAAATGCAGTGCCTTTGCAACCTGCATTTGGGGCGTCGGTAAGTTAAAGTGATATTAACCACTTCTGTTTGGGCGGACCTCATATGACGTCGCTGCCTTTGAGTGGTGATATCTGAATGCAGCTACAGGCACCATTCAGATATCCTTTTTTAGAGCTGGTTATTCTGAACAAGATAAAGGTGGTCTTAGCAGCGGATCCACCGCGAGATCACTTTTATCAGCGGCGGGAGAGGTGCCCCCCCCCCGCCGCTTTCCCGTCATCTCCGCCGCTTACCGGACCCGCCGGCAGTGGCGGAGATGATCAGATCCGTCCCCCCCAGTGTCCGTGAGCCAAATGAACGTCTGAAGCCGCTCACCTGGCTCCATAACATGGCAGGGCGGAAGCGGCGTCACAAGTCGCTTCTCCCCAATGCTCTTAAAGGGCCCATTTTTTTTTTTTTTTTGGGCTGTCATTTTTTTCAAATTTTTTTTTTTTTTTTGCATTTTAGTGTAAATCTGAGATGTGAGGTCTTTTTGACCCCAGATCTCATATTTAAGAGGTCCTGGCATGCTTTTTTCTATTACAAGGAATGTTTACATTTCTTGTAACAGGACTAAAAGTGATAACATTTTTTTTATTTAAAAAAA
Source organism: Glandirana rugosa (assembly GCA_018402905.1). NCBI lineage: Eukaryota > Metazoa > Chordata > Amphibia > Anura > Ranidae > Glandirana > Glandirana rugosa. The sequence goes on from BLSH010066357.1 coordinate 547,219, forward strand.
GAACAGTGTAAAAATAAAAAAGTTAAAAGTAAAATAAATAATTAAAAAAAAATAATTTAAAGTGCCCCGCGAGCTCGCACGCAGAAGCGAACGCATACGTAAGTCCTGCCCACATATGAAAACAGTGTTCAAACCACACATGTGAGGTATCGCCGTGATCGTTAGAGCGAGAGCAATAATTCTAGCACTAGACCTCCTCTGTAACCCAAAACTGCTCACCTGTAGAATCTTTTAAACGTTACCAATGGAGATTTTTCATTTGCAAAGTTTGTCGCCATTCGAGCGGACGCAATTTTGAAGCATGACATGTTGGGTATCATTTTACTCAGCGTAACATTATCTTTCACAATATGGAAAGAAATGGGCTGACTTTACTGGTGTCTTATTTTTTAACTCAAAAAAATTATTTTTTTTTAAAAAAATTGCGCTTGTAAGACCGCTGCGCAAATACGGTGTGACATAAAATATTGCAACGACCGGCATTTTATTCTCTAGGGTGTTAGAAAAAAATTATATAAAATGTTTGGGGGTTCTAAGTAATTTTATGGCAAAAAACCTGGTTTTAACTCATAAGCACCGAACCCAAAAAAACAGGCTTGGTCTTGTAGTGGTTAAAGCTTTGGTTTTTTTTTTAAATAACAAACATGTTATACTTACCTGCTCTGTGCAGTGGTTTTGCACAGAGCAGCCCAGATCCTCTTCTTTTCAAGTCTCCTGTTGGCGCTTCTGGCTCCTCCCCCTCGAGCAGTGACCCCCAGAGAAAGCCGCCTACCCTGGGGGCACTCCTACATGCTCATTCCTGAGCCGCTGCTCTATGCCTCCATAACATGCATAGAGCCATGGCTTGGCCCCGTCCCCCTCAGCTCTGCCCTCATTGGCTCACTCACTGAGATTGACCGCAGTGGGAGCCAATGGGTCACCACCTGTCAAATGGCCTCTGAAAAGTGATTCTTCACAGAATAAAGGCTCATTCACACCCTGTGACTGAGCAGCGCTTTTACCCCCTCCCAACAGCTTCCTCCATTTTGCTGCAGAGGCAGCTGCTGGAGGTGTATACATGCTGTCGCAGGAATAATACCTCCTGCATTTGTAGCACCTGCCATGGGGGCACTCTGCAAGCACCCTGCAACTTCTTGCAATGCACATGCTTGAGGTGCGCTAGTGTGGAGTTCAAGGCGTTAAAGCAGGCAGTAAGGAGGTGATTAGACATGTGCAGTTCATTTTGTGCGGTTGGATTATTGTTTTTTTACTAACGTTATTACAATAGTACCGAATTTAAACAAATCTGAAATAATGTAAAAAAAAATTTGAACGAAATTCAAATTTGAATTCAAAAAGTTTTCGAATTCGAAAATTCATCGAATGTGAATAGTTTTCCAATTTCCAAAGAAAACAAAATAGAATAGAAAACAAAGGAATAGAACAGAAAAAAAAAACAATAGACCAGAAAAGAATATAACATAAAACAAAAGAATAGAATACAACAGAGTAAAGCAGCTGTGGTCCACTCCATCACATTATATTCTTTCATTTTCTGTTATATTCCCCTCTATTGTATTCTATCTTTTTCTATTCTATTCCTCCACTTTCCTCTCCACCCCATTCTCCTTGGAAATTGGAAAACTATTTGAATTCGAAAACGATTCAAAATTGATTTGAAAACGAATAAACAAAATAAATTCCGAAAACGAATTAAAGAAGAAGTAAACCCAGATTGGGTTTACTTCCTCAATATAACCCTGTAAAGTAGAAGGATAATGGGCTACGATGCATCGCATAGTAGCCCATTATGTGCCACTTACCTGGAAACAAAGCCTGCGGCATCTAGCGATGTCCCCACTCCAGGCTGCGTCCATCTTCTGCCCCTCTTCCTTCCGGGGCTGCCAGTCACGGCACAGGGTCAGTGGAGAAACGGCACGGAGGCCGTTTCTTCACTGCGCATGTGCCGACATGACTTTGGCACATGCTAAACACTGCATATCTCCTGAACCGTGCAGGTTTGGGAGATATGCAGAGTACCTACAGGTAAGCCTTATTCTAGGCTTTCCTGTAGGTTAAAGTGGTTGTCACAGGTTGACAACCACTTTAAACAAATGAAACAAATCTAACTAAATAAATTTATGCAAATAACGAATCGGAACTAAACTAAACAAATCTTGCTGGAGGTGATCCAATTTTGTGAGATACTATATATATATATGGTAAAGTTGAGGGTAAAGGTGATGGACTGGCCAAGCATGTCTCCCGACCGAAACCCTATTGAGCATCTGTGGGGCATCCTCAGATGGAAGGTGGAGGAGCGCAAGGTCTCTAACATCCACCAGCTCTGTGATGTCGTATGGAGGAGAGGAAGAGGACTCCAGTGGCAACCTGTGAAGCTCTGCTGAACTCCATGCTCAAGAGGGTTAAGGCAGTGCTGGAAAATAATGGTGGCCACACAAAATATTGACACTTTGGGCCCAATTTGGACATTTTCCCTTAGGGATGTACTCACTTTTGTTGCCAGCGGTTTAGACATTAATGGCTGTGTGTTGAGTTATTTTGAGGGGACAGCAAATGTACACTGTTATACAAGCTGTACACTCACTACTTTACATTGTAGCAAAGTGTAATTTCTTCAGTGTTGTCACATGAAAAGATAGAATAAAATATTTACAAACATGCAATGACTTCAAAAAACCTAGCTATGAGTAAGCACCTACTGTAGGGTGTGAAACGCGTCAGCTGGACCTTCTGTTCGTTGTCTATATCACCCTTTGATGCAATAAAATTGTTTTTGGAAATTGGATCGTTTGAGTGCGGCTACTTCCAACCTTGTTGCTGTTACTTCAAAAAACCCGCCATTCCTCTTACTAAATATCTCGGACTGTCATTGCTTCCGGGTTACTAGATCCGGGACCCAATCAAAGCCGATTTTGTTCGGGTCTCCGGTCAGAAGGTGGATGTGCCGGCTGGTTGCTTGGGCCTACCGGTAAGCCCGGGCAAGCCACAGAAGGCGACAGGAGGAGTGGGGACATCCCCTCCTGCTGCTTATGATAACAATCAAGCTGCTGCCTAGCTGTATCGGTTGTTATTACAAGAAAGACGACCATCGGCTCTAAAAAAACAGTACTGGGGTGATGCCTGCAGCTGCAAGCATCACCTCGGTACTATCCCTTCAAGCCGAAGGCCACATATTTGCATTACGCCAGCGGTAAAGGGTTGAAATCCAATTGCTCTTAAGAGGGTGAAACCCAAGTAAACAAGTCCTTGCAGAAATCACAGTACTCCACCTTGACAATGGCCTAATCAGCTTTTCTTTTCAAAGGATGGGGACATCTTTATTCAGGTATCATCCATGGGGTAGTATACAGTGGCTCCTGGTGCTCTATTTTTTTTGGGGGGGTGGCAAACAAACCACCCGACCCACCCCCCCCTTTGTTTGTTTGTTTGTTCAGTCAAACCCCCTACCCCCCGTCACTCAGTCAATTGGTCCCTCCATCCGCCCATCAGCCCCGCACTTACCCCATCCAGGTCGCGTGCAGCTTCCCTGGCTTCCCCCTGTATTTCCTGCTCCCCCCGTGCTCCCGGTCAATATAGTCCCTTCTCCTCTCAGCCAATTGGGTCTTAAGACCTGCTTGGCCAGAAGGAGAAGCGAGAAGACAATAGCAATAGCCCACCCTTTTTTTAAGCTAATTGGAGCCTCATGTCCTTCAAAAAAACTAAAAAAATTTAAGTCCATTGGTCCGGTGCCCTGCATGTAGATTAGGGGCCGGGGGCACATGGATTAGGGGGGTTGCACCCGTGCGTCCCTAATGGAGCGGCCACCACTGGTAGTATCTACTTTCATGACTGAGATACCAGTTCTGAGATGATGCACTCTTGACAGGTCCACTTAACAAAAATTTGTTTTGAGGTCTACTGTAACATAACCGATACAGTATTGGTCTGTTATGGCCAAACTACTTATGAAAAAAGAAATGTTGATCTGGATAACATAAAATTGTAATACCGCTGGTTAGATTTGTTTAAATGCTGACAAATACGAATGTTTTGCATAGTGTGATGCAGGATGGTCTACATCCCAGTAGTGCACTAAAGGGCTAAAACGAAAGTACAAGTCAACTACTGTGAATTTTGTTGCTGTCCTAGTTTAAAACAGCTATTTTTCACTGTGATGGGACTTCAGGGAGAAGATGAATTTCCATTTTGCGATGCTGTGTGGATCCTTGCCGTGGCTTATCTGGACTGAGCAGAATCAGCTTAACATATCACTGGCAACTCAATGCTTTTACTACCCCAGCATCTGCAATAAAGCTGCACCTATGGAGTTTATATTACTTAAGAAACAAGTTTACAAATAAAATTGAAGCCAAAATTTTTGAAACTTCGAGGAATTTAAAATTGTTTTGCTCATTATATCCAGAATATGGTATATTTTTTATCCACTTGCATACCAGGCCAATTCTGTTACTTCTCTCTAGGGATGAGCCAAACACCCCCCCCCCCCCCCGGTTCGGTTCGCACCAGCACATACGAACAGACAAAAAGTTTGGGCGAACATCCAAACACCATTAAAGTCTATGGGACAGGAATATGAAAAATCAAAAGTGCTCATTTTAAAGGTTTATATGCAATGTTATTGCCCTAAAAAGTGTATGGGGACCCGGGTCCTGTCCTAGGGGACATGTATCAATGAAAAAAAAATGTATAAATCAATTATTTTTTTCAGGAGTAGTGATTTTAATAATGCTTATAGTGAGAAAAAATGAAAAATTCCTTTAAATATTGTGCCTGGGGGGTGTCCTTAGTCTGTGTGTAAAAGGGTGCATCTCTGTGAGGTGTAGAACATAGCCAGAGCAAAATGACATTTCCATAGGAAAAATTGTCATTTAAAATCGCAGCTGTAATGTAATGCTGATTCCCGGCAATATACAAAAAAATCGCTTAAAAAAAAGTAGGTGGGGTCCCCCCCCCAGTCCAAATCAGGCTCTTCAGGTTTTGTTTGGATATTAAGGGGAACCCCGCGCCAATTTTTTAAAAATCCAAACCAGACTCTTATCTGAGCATGCAGCCTTGGCCGGTTAGGATGGGGGGGGAGTGAGCGCCCCCCTCCTGAACTGTACCAGGCTACATGCCCTCAACATGGGGAGTATGGGTGCTGCCCCCCCCCACCTCAAAGCACCTTGTTCCCTTGTTGATGGGGACAAGAGCCTCTTCCCCACAAGCCTGGCCGGTGCTTGTGGAGGTCTGTGGGTGGGGGGGCTTATCGGAATCTGGAAGCTCCCTTTAATAAGGGGGCCCCCAGATCCCACCCCCCCTATGTGAATAGGTTTGGGGTACCCCTACCCATTCAACAAAAAAGGAGTGTAGTGTAAAAAAAAAACAAGAGGCAGTTTTTGACAAGTCCATTATTGTGTAAAATAGCTCTTTTCTTCTTTCTTCTTTCTTCCATCATCTTCCTCTGGCCCGGTCCTTCTTCTGGTCTTCTGCTTCTTCTTTTAGTCTTCTTGCTTCCTCTCTTCGTCTTCAATCTTCATCTTGAAAAGTGTACTCACTTTTGTTGCCAGCGGTTTAGACATTAATGGCTGTGTGTTGAGTTATTTTGAGGGGACAGCAAATTTACACTGTTATACAAGCTGTGCACTCACTACTTTACATTGTAGCAAAGTGTCATTTCCTCAGTGTTGTCACATGAAAAGATAGAATAAAATATTTACAAAAATGTGAGGGGTGTGCTCACTTATGTTAGATACTGTATATATATATATTTTAGCAGAGACCATAGGTTGACGGCGACAAAGTGGCTCGATAACGCAAACCGCCATCATACGACGGCGGCTGCGAGATCGTGCACTGTGAGCGCGCACTTCCCGCCGAAGGCACGCCAGCGCGCTCACTGTGTCCGGGGGGGCCAGGGAGCGGTTGCGGCGGACTCGATCTCCGCCGGCTACCCGCGATGACCCCCCTGGAGTGAAAGAACAGAGGTCCATGTAAGTAAACACGGACCTCCGTTCTGTGAGAGGGGGAAGGGCTGTGATCACAGCCTTCCTCTACATGGAAGCTGTGATCACTTCCCTTCCCCAGCTAGGCAATTCCCCATACAGTTAGAACACGCCCAGGGAACACAGTTAACCCTTAGAGCGCCTCCTGCAGGTTAACCCCTTCACTGCCAATGGCATTTACACAGTAATCAGTGCATTTTTATAGCACTGATCGCTGTATAAATGCCAATGGTCCCAAAAAAGTGTCAAAATGTTCCGACATGTCTGCCCCAATATCACAGTACCACAAAAAATCGCAGATCGCCGCCATTACTAGTAAAAAAAAATAAATAAATAAAAACCCCAGAAATGAATTATCATCCGTAAACGCGGCCACTTTTGCGCAAACCAATCAATAAACGCCGATTGTGATTTTTTTTATCACAAATATGAGGAAGAATATAAATCGGCCAAAACCGATGAAAAAAAATGTTTTTTTATATATTTTTTTTTTGATTTGTATTTTAGCAAAAAGTAAGAAAGTTGTTTTTTTTTGCAAAATTGTCGCTCTTCTTTTGTTTATAGCGGCGATCAGAAATGATGCAGCGATGATCAAATACCACCAAAAGAAAGCTCTATTTGTGGGAAAAAAAGGACGCAAATTTTGTTTGGGTACAACGTCGCACGACCGCGCAATTTTCAGTTAAAGCAACGCAGTGCCGAATCGCCAAAAAGTGCTCTGGTCCTAAAGTGTGAAATCCTTCCGGGGCTGAAGTGGTTAAAATTGTGCATGCTCGTGGAATGGCGCCAAACTACGGTACTTAAAAAATCTCCATAGGCTAAGCTTTAACCATTTGTACAGGTTACAAGTTTAGAGTTACAGAGGAGATCTTGTGCTAGAATTACTGCTCTTGCTCAGACGTTCACAGCGATACCTCAGGTTTGGTTTTAACACTGTTTACGTATGTACGCATGGGGACACTTTTTTTTGGTAATTATTATTTTTCTTCCATTTTTTTTTTGTTTTTACATTGTCCCTTTAAAAAAATTGTAATCACTATTATTGCTATCCCAAGAAATGTAAACATCCTTTGCAATTTCAATACAGCATGGCGGGTCCTCTTTATCGAGAGATCTGGGATCTATAAGACCCTAAATCTCTCCTCTACCTTTAAAAGCAAAAGATCAAAAAAAAAAAAAGTTTTTGCTTTAACCACTTCAGCCCCAGAAGGTTTTACCCCCTTCCTGACCAGAGCACTTTTTGCCATTCGGCACTGCGTCAGTGGACAATTGCGCAGTCGTGTGACGTTGTATCCAAACAAAATGTGCGTCCTTTTTTTCACACAAATAGAGCTTTCTTTTGGTGGTATTTGACCACCTCTGCGTTTTTTATTTTTTACGCTATAAATAAACAAAGAGCGACAATTTTGAAAAAAAACCTATATTTTTTACTTTTTGCTATAATACATGTCCAAAAAAAAAGTATAAAAACAAATGTATTCATCAGTTTAGGCCTATATATATTCTTCTACATATTTGTGGTAAAAAAAAAAAAATTGCAATCGGCGTATATTGATTGGTTTGCGCAAAAGTTGCCGTGTTTACAAGCGATGAAAATTAACTTATGGCGTTTTTACAATTTTTTCTTTTTTTACTGGTAATGGCGGCGATCTGCAATTTTTATCGGGACTACGATATTGCGGCAGACAGATCAGACACTTTTCGCTTTTGACACTTTTTTGGCAACATTGACATTTATACAACGATGAGAGCTAAAAATAGCCACTGATTACTGTATAAATGTCACTGGCAGGGAAGGGGTTAACCTGCAGGGGACAATCAAGGGGTTCAATGTGTTCCCTCAGTGTGTGTGGGGGCTGGGCTGGCAGGGGCATAATAGATCTCACTGATCCTGATGACAGGGATCAGTAGATCACTGTCATGCCACCTGACAGAGCGGGGAACCGCAGCGTTTACACCTGATTGGCCGGGAGGAGAATCAGTGTGACAATAGCGAATATTCATTTGCTATTGTCACACAACTGGGTGGGCTTTGGGCGTAGGGCAACATTTTTTGAAGCCTATTAGAGCCTCTGGCTCTAATCCCATGCTTAACACCCCCCCCCCCCCATTGGAATCCATGCATCCAGTACCCTGCATGTAGATTAGAAGGCCAGATGCATGTACAGGGTGGTGGCGCCCCTGCTCGCTCCCCTAATGGACGGGCCACCCCTGATGATCCCGACACCTCAGCACTGGTAGGGATTTTTATCTGTTTATCTGTCCTTAGTTCCCAGTAGCTGCCTGCTTGTTTGAGTCTGAGAATCACAGCCTGGGAATCGCCTGCAGCACAACACATCTCCACCTTCAGGAACTGTGGAGAAGACAAGGTGGTTCCTTGGGCTTTGTGCCTCGGCCCATCCAAGGCCCCTCACCTTCACTCTATGCATGGCTATGCTGTGTTGTCGACAGACAGTACTTATAATTATCCTAGACTTCTACACCACAACAGATCCGCTGTTAGAAATCATGGAGCCCTGTACAGGCTTCCTGACGAGCCCCCCCCCCCCAACTCCACCTACACCCCACCCAAGATGCAGTAAACACAGCGACAATGACTTTTTCTGCCTTCGCCCCCAAAAAAATCCCTCTGCTTCCACCTCCTGGGCCCCTCTGTTGACCCAATGGGGCTCTGGAAAAATGTTATTTTATTACTGGTAATCAAGTCAGGGGGAGGGGGTGTGGTCTAGTAAAATCCATGTATTTGTTAAGGCAGAAATGAACAATAAAGTTGTCCTGGGCTTGGATGTATAGCTGATGAGGCCTGGGCCCATTACTACAGGACCAGTTGTACTGCCTTATCAGCTGCACTGCTTCCATGTATCTTATACATACTCTTACCCCTGAATTCCTGTAGGCTCAGCATCCCACTGCTGTGCGATACTCCTGTACCGAGTTGTACCCATGACCCAGCACCCCAGTGACATAAGTATCTCTTACTAGTATTCCATGCCCTTCCTGCCAGTAAGATCAGCAATCCTGTGCTGCATTATACTGCTGCCATTCCTGTGTATCCTGTATTCCATGCTTTCCAAGATCCTCATCTTTGTGCTTCCTTGTAGCAGGTCAGCTGTCATCCAGCATGCAGGATTCACAGATGGTACATGATCTCAACCATAACAGAAGCTGCCCAGAAGCAACTTTTCAATAAAGACACTAGGTGGCAGTACAGCACAGTCTAATATGGGGAATGGCAATCGGATAAGTGCAATCTACTTGTTGATTGCTGGTAAGTGAACCCTGTAGTCTGTCCTACTGGCCCCTGTGATCTCTCCTGCTGACACTAGCCAAAATAAAACTCAGCCAGTCTGGACATAACAGACCAGATAGCCAGCCTAGGAAATTATCGAGTCTATAGAATCAGTTGTTCTGTTTTCATAATGGACACCTTGGATCAGGCACTGTTTAGACCCCTGATATTTCATCAAAGCCCCCCAACAGGACTGCTAAAAAAAATTGTAAAAAATATAAAACAATACATTGACATAAGTAAATAAAATGGTGGAGCGGTGGATTACAGCAAGACAACGCTGGATTCACTGGAAGTGTGAGTATGTGTTTAACAAAGCCAACAAGCTAAGAGGGTTTCAAACAAAAACCCACAGGGAGGGGGTGCATTTTAATGTATAGTTATAGCCAAAACTTTTTTTGGGAATAGAGTAGTGAAGGTTTAGAACTTTTGTTAAATTTTGTATTGCTGCTTGAGTTTCCGATGATGAGATTTACATTCTCTATTTTGCCCTGGTGACCATTATCTGCATAAGTGCTAACCATTTGACTCAAATGGCTGAAGGTGTGAACTGCTGTGAAATCACCTGTGTAAGGATATTAAAACATCATTATATGTGGAAGAATATGGTGTCAAAGGCCCCCGCCCCTGTTTAAGTATAGTTGTTCCAACATGACATAGGAGGTCTTTTTTATGGTTCTTTCTGTACAAAATGTGCTCCTCGCTGTCCTTGAAAAATGATCCATTTTTAGTGTTGAGCGAACCCGGACTGTAACGTTCGGGTCCGTACCGAACTTTCGGGTGTCCGTGGCACGGACCCGGACCCGGACATTTCAAAAATCGTTCGGGTTCGGGTAAAACATGTCTTTCTTGGTATTTTTTCTGGAGGATACAGTACAACCTTGTTGATATGAATTTGTCCCCGCCCCCGGAAACTGTGGTATAAGAAGGTGTATATTACTACAAAATTATAGGAATGTGTCCACTAAAGTGTCGTCAAGTGTGGAAGTCGGTAAACTCAGTTTACCAATCGTGAATACGTCTATTACCAGTGGTCCCGTTTTATCTCTTACATTTAGAGTAGTAGCCTTTGAGTTCGTCGTTATGTTTTAAATTGTTTTCAAGATTTGGAAGTGATGAGATAAGGGTTTTTTTCAAAACCGATATTGATATGTAATTTTACGTGGGG